>VSDK01009909.1:37541-55182 GCA_009767595.1 Symbiodinium kawagutii
CGCCAGCCTGCCGGCCCCTCACACACGGCTTGGGCCTTGGATCAGACTGGCCAGCAGGGGAGCCGTCTCAAGGGCGGATGGTTGCTGTTTGCATTTTTGTTTTTTGCGGGGGAAAAAACCAAACCCCACCGCAAAAAGTACAGGTTGGTTTTCCCGTTTTTTGTTTGGCATGTTTTTGCTGGGGAAAAACGTTGTTTAACTATCACGGTTGCTGTTTCGCAGGCCCCAAAAGTACTGTTTTTAATAAGTTCTTTGCATGCGATTCTGCAGCAGGTTTTGTGCGATACCTTTCTTTGATCAGAATGATTGGTATGACAAATCATGTTTCTTGGCAATAAATGCAGAACAAATAGCATACACAATGCTTGGTCCCCTTTCTTGGCTCCCTGGCATGATAATGATTGGTCCGCTGTTTCCCAGACAGCCCCACGTGCTGCAATGTTTCTTTGGATGCAATTCTGCATGGCAGGATTTCTATGATTCGTACCCAACTGGTTCAGGATGATTGGTCCAGCTTTGAGGGGGACCGAGCGTTGTGCATGCCATGCCCCGCCGCTTCAAGGTCTTTACCTTCCACCTTGCCTGGGAGCAGGACAGCAACCAGTGTGGAGTCAGAAATTCGAAGCGGCAACGACTTGCAATGTGCCGGTCAACTCTGTATCATTCCTGGATATCCAGCAGAAATGGTTGTTGAAAAATTAGTAATCCATATAGAGTGCAGGTTGATTCCACCAGGAATCTTGCCAGGAAATGGTTCTGTACTAGTGCTTCTGAATCACATTTTTTATATCCAGCAGACAGAGCTCTCCGAAAGTTCTCAACGATGTCATGATCTAATTGATCCACAGTCGTTCTCTTGACAGCTTCGCGGTTTTCCCGTGAAACGATGGTCACAACCTTGTTTGGGCAGCGTGGGGATAGCACACTAACAAGCTGGATATTCCAAACTGACGGTTCTGATCATCGTTTTGTCAAGCATGACCTGTTGATGATCAGGTTCAAAAGATGACGCTTTTCCCAGATCATCACCACATTGACCATGAACTATAGCCATCATTGCCAATCTATTATAGGTTAACCATCATTGACCATCATAAACCATAGATCAACCATCATTGACCGTAGATTATAGGTTAATTAACCATCATTAACCATAGATCATCACCATGGTTATATCCTACCAGTTGTTGGCTACAGCATTGGCTGATGATTCAAAGATCCTGAGCCATCTCAACCGCCAGCCCCAGGAGAATGGTGGCCTGTCGCGGCCCCAACGGCCCGGTTGGCTCAGAGCTGTGGGGAACAACTGGATGAGTTTGGAAGGATGAGATGGACAAACATGGCTATGGGTCAATATGAACCAAGCAACAATGGGGGAAAATGCCCAACAGTTTCATAGGGAAAACAATGGTTTATGATAGGGGAACCAGGGGTACAGGGAGATTAGCACATTTAGTATCAGAATGGACCTGAACACAGTCAGGCCAATTCTGAGCCGGTTGTTTCTCAAACTAGGGGTGCCTTAAATCATCCAATCATTGGTAACAACAAACCAGCCGTTTATGATCATGAGACTCATCCAATTTATAATATAGCCATGAATTGGTTATAAATCATCCCGAATCAAGAAACTGGCCATTTGGTTCTTTGATTCCGTCTTCGAACGTTTTGAAAGGTTGGGACTGTAGGTACCCCAAAAGTGCAAAGAGTTTGTTTAGATTTTTCCCGTGGGAGATGTGGACCCCGGGTTGCTACTTTCAGCAGTCTTGTGTTGTTCCGGAAAGGGTACCCAAAGGGCACAGTGACAGGAAGAGGTTCTGAGTCATGTCACAGAACCAATCGAGCGTTGCAAACATTTCCCAAGCCCATCATTTTTTCTAAGCAGAACAATCACTTAGATTTCTCCACCATTCGATGTACCATAGTGATTCATGCAACTCAACCATTTACAGTAGATTGATACACATATCATTGGCTAGACATGTCCATATCCGTTTCATTTTTTGTAATGATAAATCAGATCAATCAGTAGTCATGAGTTAAGCGTATCCATTTTATTTGCAATCAGTGGTTAGTAGTTAAAGATATCCATATCTTTTTTCTATAATGATGGATTTTCAATGAACATGGAGGATAAAAGATCTGGAAGCCAAGATGATTAGTTTAGAATAGCCGCAGTCGCTACTACATTGTATTCAATGAGCAAAAAACGCACATGATTGTATTGATACTATAATGATTTCATTTTACAGCCATTAAATTATGTTACTGATGTTTTTGCAAGAAGCAATAGGCATGATCCGAAACATCCAGAATTTATGAATCATTATTTTTAGTAAATATCCATACCATTCATCGATCCAACGGGCAAATCCACCGTTCGAATCCGAAACATCCATAAATCCACCATTGATTGATCCCTGATCCATATCCACATCGAACTAAGTAACATCAACATTTATTAGATCATGTTGAGGGTGGATTGATCCAACTAGAAAATCCACATTCATCGATCCCTGATCCATATCATTTCTTAAATTCTGTTGAGGATCCGATTGATATATGGTTCCATATCATTTTCTAAGAAATATATGATCCATATGTTTCGGATCCATATCATTTTCTAAGAAAACCAAACCTAAATCCGAAGCCTCCAACGAGCCGAGCTCCGCCATTCTTCCAGCAGGTCCCGGATCTGCTTCGTGGATTGCGCCAGCGCGCAGGGCTTCAAGGTGCGGTGCGCTGCTCGCGACAGCTTGGTGCTGGGGGGACTTGTCATGGCCGGTACCGCAGTGACTAAGCAGCCACGAGCTGAAGGTCAAAGTGGTTGGGCTGGTTGAACTGGTTGAAGTTCTGAGAGTTGAACAAGTGCTAAGAGGCCATAGCTACTGGTTAAACTGGTTGAAACTAGTGGTTGAACTAAAGTTTTGTTTCAGATGAGGTACAGAAACTAATTACTAGTTATGACTCATGGTTACAACTGGCTAGAGGTCGTGGGCCATAGCTAAAGGTTGAAATTGCTGGTCATAACTGATAATTGCTGTTATTGGGTGTAAAAAGTTATAAGAGGATGATTTTTGGGACTTAGAACTTATCGCTACGGGTTATAACTCATGGCTGCAACCAACGGTCAAAGCTAATGCTGAGAACTCGTGGTTGTGAATACATAGTGGATTGTACTTATAGTAGAAGTAGATAGTGGATATAAATTATGACAGAGTTACACATTGGCAAGTACTCTACAAATAGGGAGTTCTAGCAAAGGAGCGGGATAATGATGCTATTGTGATCTATTGTGAACAAGTTAACTCATAGCACCGGAGTGTAATGGCAATCATCACGTGATTGAACTAGATCAGTTCCCCCAAGCTGACGTTGCATCGTTGCCAGTTCTGACTGATGGAAGCCAACAATGCGCAGTAGCTGAGAATGGCTCATCAGCTAGATGTTTATGATGATTGATTATGAAGTGCTATAAAATGACAACCGGAGAATCAGATGATGATCAATACTCCGCAGCTGGTCGTTGATTGCTAGTGGTTCATTGTTAATGGAGTTGTAAATTGCCATTTCTGGCCGGACAGCTATTACTAGCCATATCAACTCATGGTGTTATCATGGGTTAATGATTAACGGTTGTGAATCGTTATTAGTGATCATGATCAATGGTAACCATTGATGAATGATTTGGTTGTCATGATCAATACCGTTGAGGAAGGAATGGATCAAGAATGACTCATCAACAGAAACTATATCTGAGTTTATCAGTATATCTGAGTATATTTGAGTATTTCTGGGTATATCTGGGTATATCTGAGAATCAACTATCACCATCTATCATTTTACTATCAATGCCTTTTCGATGCTTTCTGTTCATCACACTGTGCTTCTCCCCTCAAACGGCAGCACTGCAGGACCCCTCTCTTCAAGGCCTTTCAGAGGCGTGGTGGCCGGATGGAATCCTTTGGGGTTCAGGAAGGGTTAAGAATCAACAATAGGTGGCTTCCTATGGCTCATGAATATAGTGGTTAATAATGGTGGATAATGATGGTTGGTAATAGTGGATATGAATGGTTAGTCGTGGTAAAACTAATGGTTAATTGGTGGTTAATGATGCTTAAGAAAGGTCAATAACAGGGGACAATCGACAACCATAATTTGTTTAGCTACTAGTCATGCTGGTATCTCAAGTCATCAGGGACCCCAAGGTATGGCTGGTTTTTTACTCTTAATGATTAATAAACCGGATGATTTGGGGGATACTCATATTTTGAGAAACCACGAATAACCAACAACAACTGGAGATCACATGAGATGACCGCAGTTGGCAATCAATAATTACCGGCAATCTGGGGGATAAATTGCAGTTGCGAAGCAAGTAGCCCAACGCAGTGTGTTAAGGTTTATATGGCTATGGGTCAATATTAACCACCAATATTAAGCAACAATGATAGGGAAAACAATGGTTAATGATGGGAACCAGGGGTACAGGGTTTTGACCCATAGCCATATGGTTGTTTTTGGTTTGTATTGCGTTTGGGGGTGCTTTTCTACTACAACTGATCATCAACCAGGCAACCATTTGGAGCAGATGTTTGTTGGTGTAAATTTGGAGCGCCTGTGGCCCTTGGCGGCAGAACAGCGAGGAAGGCTGGCTCCAATTATGTGGCGAGCTGGGTCAATCTTAGCCAACAACAATGGTAACTAACCAACAACACTATAAGGAAACCAATGGTTAATGATAGGGGAACCCAGGGTACAGGTTTTTGACCCACAGCCATGTGACCAGCTTTTCCTTGGCAATCAAGAGATAAATGTCTTCTGACTAGTTGTGCTTTGGTTACGCAGCAGCCGCTCTGGATGCAATAAACCAGGTTTTTGTGTTGTGAACAATCCAGCTATGCCACGTGCTAGCCAGTACTGCCATGTGTGTGTGTTTCGGTATGAAGCCGGACGACCACTTTTAAAATGTCATCCACAAAATCCAGCACAGCCGTGCCGCAACAATGTCCATCCAACGCAACAATGTCCATCCTCCTAAGCAGTTGGATCAGTTGGCTCGAAGCTGATTCTGAAGCCCAGCATCCGACACGGGTGGCATCCAACTCACCATCCACTGGTCCTAGCCGAGGCCTTGAAGGATCTTGCGCTGGGAGGCCCACGTGTCAGGCAGCCCAGTGGAGAGTAGTGGATAAGGCCCTGTGCTGGTGGTCTAATCCCGGGATGATCCCCAGCTGTTTCTGTACCAAGGAGGTTGCAGATAGAACTGGGATTCAAGCAGATACAATGCATGCTGGAATTATACTTATTCAAACAATTTTGATTCAATTATACTCACATACGATTTAACTAATTATATTCATCAATGGGACCGCACCACAACAGGGAGGATTCTTTCGCAGGGAACCAATTCTTGGGATCCATCCAAATCCAAAGGACATCAGGAAAAACAACAACTTTGTGAGGCACCACCATTTCATCAACATTCGAATGTCATGAGTTGCTGCGAGAGCATTGTTAATTTTCATTTATGTATTGTCAATTTTCATTCATTTAATATTTATTCGTTTATATAACAGCACATTCATTCATTCATATAACAGCACATTCCTTCATTCATCTAAGCAGTAAATGAATATTTTCTAACCCTTGTTTTTTCATGTAATTTTTCATAGAACAATTTCGAACCCTTGGGTGATCTCCAAGGCTTGGCCCTGCGACCGAGGCTCGTGGCCTGGGCAAGGCTTTCTTCCGGCGGAGTCTCTTGACGCAGCTCTTGGAGGAGACCGTGGCCCGTTGTGGTGGCTGGTGCTTGGGGAGGCCAGGAGCGGCCCTGCAGGATGGGGCGACAGATGTGGCGAGCTGGGTCAAGCACTTAACCAACCAACGTTCATGGGGGGTAATAACCCACCAAAGTATAGGGAAAACAATGGTTAATGATGGGGAACCAGGGGGACTAAGGGTTTTGACCCACAGCCATGTGGTATCTGAGTATTTGATATCTGGTTGGCTGGTTCGGAGCGAGGCCAGGAGCCGTTAGGTAGCTGATATCGAAATCGGCTTGATGTTTGGTCGATGCGAAATCTGGGAACAACTTGCAGACCAGGGGAATCAGAGGTCGCGCTGGAATTTTTTTGTGATTTTAAGCCATTGGAATCGGAGTGGCAACTCACAAGGGTTGCCCTCCATGTCTTGCGAGTCACCGGACCTTGTGGGTAAGTTGGCAACGCTGCCAATTTTTGCGAGGACGCCTTAACGGGAAAGGAGCAGCTCGTTCTGTTGACCACGCTATCTCCAGGCCGGCTGTCTGAAGTCCCACTGCAGCATTTTCGGGACCAGTTTTGAACATCTCAACCTGCCATGTAGAACTTGAGACTTTGCTGTCAGAGGCACCATGGGTATATCCATAGCCATGGTCATGTTTTGCCTTTGGAGTGCTGAGGAAGTCCAAAAAGTGATTTGTGGTGGCAATCAGTTGGTTGTTGCTGGTGATCTACTGTTTTTGACCCCTGTTTACATCCATACTTAACTACATACATACTTGTATACATCCATCTATCATCAATTCATATGTGTATACATGACTAACCAGACACGGGCACATCAACCAGCAATCATCAGTTGTTGGCTGGTTGAACTTGCCCCAGTCCAGCTGCTGGTCAGGAAGCCTCGAAAGCGAGGCCAGTGGGGAGGCTTCTTTGGCCCTTGGCGAGAGGGAGTCGCTCACTCGTGCTGCATGGAGAGTTTCTCAAGTCATAGGGGTACCCCCAGGGCTTTGGTTGGCTTGTGACTCGAAATGATTGTTTCTTAAAACAAATGGTTTATTACTATAGATAAATAGATGGTTTACTATTAAGATAATAAATAGCTGATTACCATTATTTGGTTGTTTCTTAAGATAGATGGTTTATTACTATAAATGGCTTTTGATGGAGGATGGGGGGGTACCCCGATTTTGAGAAACACCCAAATGATCAAAAACCGATGAAAACAGTAGTAGGTGACATGTTTTAGCGAATGCACCAGTAACCTGCAGAATCCACCATTGTTGCACAATCGTCAACCAAGATGTGAACCATTGATACAGCCATGGTGTGAACCATTGATGCAGCCATTGAGTTATATCCCTGATTATCAGTTGCTAATATCTCTGATTAGCCACTTGAATCCTCACCACTGCAGGGTGCGTTTCGTTCAGGCCTGTGACTACCTGGATTTAGTTCAGGCGGTGAACGACGCCTCCACTAACATGGCGGGAGGTCGAGGGCGCGGCACCGACGTGATGACCGGGGTTCAGGAAAAACGATGACTCACCGCGGAGACCGGTTATGACGGAAATATACCAATGAACAATAAACACCTATAGTAGGGGCATATGTGTGTATGCTGTATTAGCTGCATATGGATATCTGTTTCGTCACGGATATGCATATGATGTTAGAACACTGTCAGACAACATGTACATGTATCTGCAATGTGTACATGCACACGCACATGTATCAAGCATAGATGCCAACAAGAACCAGCCATGGCCATGTCATTTGGCTCCATTGATGGTCTCTTACGGTTTGTTCACTGGGACGGGCTAACAGACGGCGGTATATTCATGCTTAGGTCTTAGGTAATGAAAGTCACCATGGATTGGAATTGGAATCTTCCGCACAAAAAACAAACAGCCGTCGCGAACAATCATTTTGGCCATCAATGAATCATGAATTGATCATTAATGTACTATTTTTCATTCTTTATCGAGATGTCCACAGATTTGCAACATGAAGCGTTACCTCATGTAGTGTGATCATTGGTGCTGCTCGTATGGGCATTCAGGTACAGGTCCCCGACGCTCAATTTCAGTGAGAATTGGTAGCCACAACGTGATACACCCAATGATCCGCCACCGTTCATGACGGGGTATATGGTGAACCACTATATGTGATACAGAAAGGCCTGTTGTGAGTGGTGGATTTCATAAGTTTTGGGGAAAATATACATCATGTTGATGAAATCCACACTGAAAGCATCTGAAAGAATCTGGAAGCATCTGAAAGCACGCAGATTGACCCTGATTATGTTGTTGACCCTGAAAGCATGATGATGAAGATGATGATGATGATGATGATGATGATGGTGATGATGATGATGATGGTGATGATGATGATGATGATGATGATGATGATGATGATGATGATGATGATGATGATGCGAAATTATTACCCTCCGGTAAACTAATCTGGCAATGGATTTTGACCATATTTTATAATGAAACCCTGGGAAACACCGGTAAATGGTGAATTTTCCATTGCCATGTTGGTTTACCAGAGGGTTTTGTTTTTATTCTTACTACCATTATTTGATGATTTGATGATTTCGTTTGGGCTTAAAGCTGATCGCTGGCATTTGTACATCTAGGCCGCTCCCCTGTGAGGTGGCACAACGGATGCGCGACTTTCAAGTTCCAGAGAATACTTGGCGTTGCTCCAGCTGGAAATTGAGGCGGTGTTGGGAGTGTGGAATTTCCTGGGGTACCTAACACTCCTTGGCGCTGAAATTAGAAGGATATGACGCTTTGGCTGTTTCGATTCCCACATAGAAGTGATGTGCAAAGTTATGTGAAAAGACAATCATGTCGATCCCTTGCAGGCTTGTGAGTTCCAAGCATTTTTTTTTCGCTCGTGACCATGCTTTTATTTTGGTCCTGAAATCTGTCATGACTGTCCGACAGTATGTAGGTTTGGGATCGAATGATTTATTGATTTCATCACATCATTCATTGTTGGATACACACATACAATCATACTAATGTATATGTAAAGATATAGATGATATGAACATATTTTAATATACTTATACACATACCGAAAAATATAAGTACGCACATTTTTTTGTATGTTTGTTTTGATTTACGAATGTTTCGTGGTATTGGTGCTGCTACTTGCGCATCAGTGAGGCTCTGCAGAAGTACATGTCGCCGGAAGAGAGGTGGTCAGGGCTTTCCCGGCTGGGCAGGCTTCCAACCACGCAAGTGTGGGTTACTTCCACTGAAATGCCGGCCTTTTTCAGCGGCTATGAATCATTATGGTGCAATTTCCACATTAATTGCTATCCACAAAGCATCATCATTATCCAATCATTCTTCTTAGCGAAGCGTTGATTCACATTTGCAATAGAAATCATTGACCACCGCTAGCACTCCCTCCTGCAACTTGCCACTAGCATTGCTGATGAACCATCAAGCTGCCACCCTCAGTGTGCGGACTTCTCGGGGCCTCCTGCAGGCCTTCAGAGGAAAAACGGTTCAAGGCGCAGTTGTACCGTTCAGGTGTTGAGTTGAATGGTGACATGGGGCCCTTTGTGGTAAAGATTAGAGGTATTTTTTGGGGATACCAATGGTTGATATTTGTGGTTGATATTTGTGGTTGATGATGATGGTTGATATTCAACCGTTGATATTCGTTAGGGAATGGGCAATGTTTAGGTTAAAGGAATGATCGGGTTTGGTATTTCTGCTTGATAGTTCTTGATCAATTAGAAGGGTTCTCACAATGCTTGATGAATAGTGGTGGTAATCACCAAAAAGCAGTGTTTCACGAAAGGGCAAAGAACCAACACTAGGAGTCGATAACCCACACTCAACAGAGGTTGGGTACAGATAGCATATTTAACTGATGGTCAATAATGGTCAGTGATGGTCAATAATGGTCAATGATGGTCAATGATGGTCGGTGATGGTCAGTGATGGTTTGTCATTGTCAATGATGGTCAATCATGGTCAATCATGACTAATAATCTTGTGTAACCAGCAATCACATTCATAGCCATGGTGTACCCTCGACTTGATCCTTGATGCTTCCGGGGTACCATGATGATCAGCCTCCCACGGTTCAGCCTTAGCTCTCCTTGGGATACTTGATGCAGCTTCGATGCGAAGAACAACATTATTGACACAGACTTGTGCGTGGGTAGGAGAGTACCAAAGAATGGCTTTCTTCTTTTACCAACAAATTAGCCAAAACCATGGCCAGTGAAACATGGACAGCCTCCTTGTTGCATCTCACCGGGGATGATTGTGCAACATGGTCATGCGCTGGAGCTGAACATTGTCATCCAGCAGTGACTGTGAGCGCATCATCAGGCTGTTGCTTTGTGGAGGGATGAACCTACTGAGTACTCACCGCATCATGATCATCATCATCATCATCACCATCAGCATCACCACCACCACCACCACCAGCATCATCATCATCATCATCATCATCATCATCATCATCATCATCATCATCATCATCATCATCATCATCATCATCATCATCATCATCATCATCATCTTCATCATCATCGACCCTAAGGCATGTAGCTATATCAGTCGCACCCCCATATTTTTCAATGTATTGGGGCTACCTGGGCTGGTTTATCTTGCCATTCCCTGGCCACAGGCCGCCCGGCTGGGCGCTCTGCAGCGGGTTCTGGCGGAGTAGGGGGTCCATGGATGGGGGTGTGGCGCAGCCGGGCCATGCTGATGACCAAGCGTTGGGGGATCAATGGTTGGGGATCAATGGTCAGAAATCAATGGCAACCAATCTTGGTAAACTAATCATTGACCAATGGTTTTGTATTAAATGGTTGGGTCCATCAATGGTTGGGGGATCAACGGTTCAACGGTTGGATCAATCAACTTTAGGTTGAATTAATGGTTGGTAATAGGCATTACAAAATCCACTGTGGTGATGGTTGAATGCCATGGGTTGATTTTCCTTTGGTTGGGTTGATGCCCACTCATTCATATATCCAATTTCTCCGGCATGGTTGATAACAATGGTCGGCGTTGGTGAATGTTGGTTGGCAGCGGTAGATAGCAATGGTTTGTATGGTGCGTAATGGTTGGTTCAATGGTTGGGGATCAATGGTCAGTAGTCTATGGTAGCCTCGGTTCATGACTGTTGGGCGTCCTTTCTTCCTAATTTTCTGCATGCCACAGAAATGGTTGCTTTGTCGTTTCCTGGAGGTCCCAAACAGCAAAAGAGACTTCAACCGTGTCCCTATCACCGTTGGCAGTGTAAAGATTCCCACTTTTGGTGGATCACATTCTGCACAGTTTCATAAGCGCAATTTGCATTGGATGATCCGAAGGTCAAACTTGCACGGAATTTTTTGTGATCCAATCTGCACATGTTTGGGATTCGAGTTGACAGAGGGGAGCCATTGATGCCGCAGTATCTCCTTCTAGCTCGAGGCGCTGCTCCAGAATGGCGCCAGCACAGGACAGCCTGCGGTTTTGGCTGCCAAATTGGACATAGATCAGCTGCTGTTTAAACGGAATCGTGATGGGTTCAGGTTGGTTGAAGCTGCAAAAAAATCACGATCATGATGGGTTTAGGTGTGCAATCTGTAGAGTGGAAATGGCGCACTGCTGTTGTTTGGAGGTTGGAGCAGATACGATTCAACTCACCAGTTGAAATCCTCAAACATTGTAGATCATTTATTAGTTGCTATCTCCAGTTGTGAAGTATTACATCACCTTTGTTAATATAAACAATTAGGCACCATCAATCACTACTAAGTTGGCAACACCCGTTGCACAGCGGCAAAGCTTCTGGGTGAACTAGTTGTGAGAGGCTCAGAACTTCGTTTGTGTAAATACTGATTTCACAACTGAACTCTTTGGGATGAATGGATGCAAATGGGCCTGTATCATCCGTGAATAGCCCATGTTTCACAGTTTTTTCCCCCAAAAAACGATTGAAAGTTGGATTGGTTGCTGGCTGTTGCTATCCCACTCTACCCTTCCCTTATAGGGAAGCGAGGCCAGGAGCTACCAGGGGAGGTGTGTACCCGGCCAGGAGCAAGCCGCAGCGCGGCAGGCCTTGAGACAGGCAGGGGCCTTGGGGAGACCTTGAGGGGAGACCTGGAGAGGAGACCTGGAGAGGAGACCTTGCAGAAGCTTATTTTGTGCTTATTCTGTTTATCAATGTTGTCGAGTTTGTGATATTTCCTAGGTAAATGGGGGCCATCCACAGGCTCACAGTTGTTGATCATCGTCATGATCAGAGGTAATCATCTCCACGACGTCTCACTGGTTCTCCCCATGGGTGTTGCCCATGTCCTGCCTCGCTTACAAGTGACCAACGGACAGGCGCAAATCGACTCTCTGACCGCTTGGGGCTTTGCTTCAGAGAAGGACCTGGGGCGATGCTTTCGTGGCAGCGTGCAACCCTTGTGAACTAAGATGGCTATGGGTCAATATTAACCACCAATATTAAGCAACAACGATAGGGAAAACAATGGTTAATGATGGGGAACCAGGGGTACGGGGTTTTGACCCACTGCCAGATAGCAATGGCAAATTACCATTCCCAACAGGAAAGTGGAAAGCATTCTACCAATGGCGAACTATCCATTGCTATGTTAGATCAGAGGATAATTCTCTTGAATTTCGAAGAAACCAAGAGAACACCCTCAGCATGCCTTAGCATGTTCATTTGATTTCATTTGTCTATTTCGTTGGGTTCCCTGGCACCTGGGTTGATCGAAACAATCCTACACCACCTCGGATCATTGAAACTCAACCATACTTAGATTGATGATTGACACATACATCCGCACATTTACACATTCACACGTCACACACATCAAAATCAATAAGTAAATGAATAGATAGATAAATAAGCACATAGATAAACAAACACATAAACAAATCAATAAACAAACCAATGTATAACTAGATATATGTAGATGCACCCAAGATGTTATCCTGTAAAGACATATAATCATTTCTACATACATATTTGCAACAAAGAACATGTATCAATGACAGGATCAGTTTCCTATCACCTGGTACTACTTCCATCACCGAGTGCCTCAGGACATGGCTGTGGCGCCGTGCCTCCTATTGCGCCTCCATAGCGATCCCATGCTCACGGGGTCCTTGGTGTGGCGTCTCAGGGGGTGCCACCCCGGAGTGTCACCCACCATGGTGCAACGGGAGAGCCACAGCCACAGCGACCATCAACGGCCAAATATGGGTGGGCTATGGTGGTTTACGAGTGGCTTTTGAGTGGTTTATGGGTGTTTGTGAGTGGCTTATGAGTGGTTTATGGGTGTTTGTGAGTGGCTGATGAGTGGTTCATGAGTGGTTTATGGGTCATGTTTTTCCCGAAAGAATATGGATGATCTATGATGGTAGAGCTCATTTTGCACCAAAGAGCATGAGAAGACAGCATCGGTCACCCGTGGCGCATGGTTGATGTTGGTGTTGATGCTGCCGATGATCAATTAGTGAGTAATTAATGGCACACTGTAGGGGATAGTGATAGCCAACAAGAAGATATGTAGTCATATGGTCAAATCATGGTTGACGACGAGGATGACGACGACCACAGCCATGGCTAATTAATGGTTACTCATAGGGGATCATATAGTACTTAACAATAGGGAACATAATGGTTATTTATTGTTATTATGATGATGATGACGACGATGATGACGATGATGATGATGATGATGATGACGACGACGATGATGACGACGACGACGATGATGATGATGGTGAATCAGTACTAACCATCATTATCTATAATTATCCATGATGAACCATCATCATCCATGATGAAACATCATTATCCACGATGAACGATGATTATCCATTGTGAACCATCATCATCCACGATGAACCACTATTGTCCGTGATGAACTATCATTGTCCATATTTGTCCATGATGAACTATTCTTAACCACTATTCACCACTACCAGTAGCTCATCCATGGTTAGTAACAGCAGTGATGATGACTGGCCTGGTCTGCCACGTCCAGCCGTGCCACAACCAAGGCCTATGCGGTCTCGGGCGGCGCGCGGCTGCTGGGCTCCCAGGCCAGCGATATTTGCCTCAAGGCCCGCGGCGGGGCAGTGCCTGTTCCCCCAAGGTCCACCGAAAATGAGCACTTTTGGCAATGGTTTTGATATATACACTTGTAAATATATATGTATATATATATATATATTTATATATATATATATACACAAATTGATGATGAATAAAGCAACAACAATGATAATGATGATAATAGCAATAATGATGATAATGACAATAACAATGATAGTAACAGATAAATGATATATAGATAGACCTGTAGATACACATAGGGGTGTTTCTCAAAATAGGGGACCCCCAAATCATCCATTTTTTTAGTCATTTACAACAATCATCCATCCAGTTTTGGGGTCCCCTATTTTGAGAAACCACCATAAGAAGAGTAACCATTCTGAACAACTATTGACCATGTCTTATTTTTTCTTTTCTGGAATATGGGGAAACCAGACTCTCTAGGTCATTTTTTATAGGGAATAATTGCTAAGCATTACGAACCGTTTCCAGAAACCACATTGTCAGCTAGCCAGCCATCAATCGCTGGGTCGCCACAGCTGGTGTTGCTGGTGAGCTCTGCGCTTGCTCAGGGCTTGGGCATTGTGCCGCAGCATTGCCAGATTGCCGAGCCTTGGGCAAGTCAGGGCAGCGAGTTTGGGTCGCTGATGGTTACCCAGTGGCGATCAGGTTAGCTATGGCTGAGCCTCTGGCTGGAAGGCATAGCCATTCCACTGCAAAGCATCTACTTGAAAATGGTGGATTGTCCAGTAAGTCGCTACCGGAGGGTAAGGATGGTTGCAAAGAATGAGGGCAGCATGGCTGATGCTGGTTAAGAATGGTTCGTAATGATGAACATCATCCAGGCAATGATGGTTAATGATGGATAATGATGGTTAATGATGGATAATAACACCCTGATAATGGACAGAGGTCAGTGATGTTTCACCACTTCCCACCCCCCGAATGGATCTGCTACGCCTTTGATTGATAGGAGACATCCGAGAAACAAAAAAGGTGAAGGTTAACCTCGACTGGTTCGAAAAAGGATGGGTTCACATCACCCTTCATGGAATCATTGAAAGACAGTTGGGAACCCCAAGTCATAAATGATGCAACACCATATCTTCTCACGTGTTGGAAGGAGCCACAAAAGTCACCTTATTGGTGTATCACGGTGAGCTGGCCAATTTGGTTGATGATGGGTTATACATGGTTTTACCCTATCCTGATTGCAGCTGGATTTTTACGATTGGACTGTTTCATTTGGGAGCCCGCCTTTCTGGGGAGATCATACAAATTCTGTGAAGTAGTCTGTTGTAGAGCTTCGCGCACCAGCGACACCATAAGAGGCATGCGCGGCTGCAGTTTGTTGTTGTTGTTGTTGTTGTTGTTGTTGTTGTTGTTGTTGTTGTTGTCGAGTTTTGCTCAGCCAATGAAATGCTCCGCTATCAGAACCGAAGTTGAACCCACTGTTACCACGACTGAATAGTCGTTACAACGACTCTTCTTATCGTTACGCCGACGAACGCAAGTATAACAGTACGACGCTATGCTTTCTATTTATATTTATGCTCAATTGCTTTCTTTTGTTCTTGTTTCTGTCTTAAAACGGAGGTTTCCCGGCCCGAAACCCTCCGAATCTGACCTTCTTTTCCCCTTTCTTAAAGGTGTCTTAAAACGGAGGTTTACCGGCCCGAAACCCTCCGAATCTGACCTTCTTTTCCCCTTTCTTAAAGGTGTCTTAAAACGGAGGTTTCCCGGCCCGAAACCCTCCGAATCTGACCTTTTTTTCCCCTTTTCTTAAAGGTGTCTTAAAACGGAGGTTTCCCGGCCCGAAACCCTCCGAATCTGACCTTCTTTTCCCCTTTCTTAAAGGTGTCTTAAAACGGAGGTTTACCGGCCCGAAACCCTACGAATCTGACCTTCTTTTCCCCTTTTCTAAAAGGTGTCTTAAAACGGAGGTTTCCCGGCCCGAAACCCTCCGAATCTGACCTTCTTTTCTCCTTTCTTAAAGGTGTGTTAAAACAGAGGTTTCCCGGCCCGAAACCCTCCGAATCTGACCTTCTTTTCCCCTTTCTTAAAGGTGTCTTAAAACGGAGGTTTCCCGGCCCGAAATCCTCCGAATCTGATTTCCTTTTCTCCTTTCCTAAAGGTGTCTTAAAACGGAGGTTTCCCGGCCCGAAATCCTCCGAATCTGATTTCCTTTTCTCCTTTCCTAAAGGTGTCTTAAAACGGAGGTTTCCCGGCCCGAAATCCTCCGAATCTGATTTCCTTTTCTCCTTTCCTAAAGGTGTCTTAAAACGGAGGTTTCCCGGCCCGAAACCCTCCGAATCTGACCTTCTTTTCCCCTTTTCTTAAAGGTGTTTGACAATGGAATTTTCCGGCCCGAAACCCTCCGAATCTGATTTCCTTTTCCCCTTTTCTTAAAGGTGTCTGACAATGGAAGTTTCCCGGCCCGAAACCCTCCGAATCTGACTTTTCGGGCTTGGTAACTTCCGTTTTCAAACACCTTTTCGGAAAGGGGAAAAGGAAATCAGATTCGGAGGGTTTCGGGCTCGGAAACCTCCGTTTTCAAACACCTTTAGGAAAGGAGAAAAGGAAATCAGATTCGGAGGGTTTCGGGCTCGGAAACCTCCGTTTTCAAACACCTTTATGGAAAGAGAGCGGGTCATTATACAGGCCCGATTTTTTCATGGTTTTGAGAGGTTTTTAATGATTTCCAACTACTTGTAATAAAGATTATTTAAGTAAGATTGAAGTACTTTCATCCCTTGCAAACCCCTGCATTCAACGCTTCAATGTACGACACCATAAAATTTGTTTATCTATATTTGTAAATGTTCAAAGAACATCAGGAAGTGGTTACATGCATTCATGGCTATTAAAATCTAACGATGCCTGAATGCCCATGGGCTGGGCTACATTCTTTGGAAACCAGATTGGAAATTAGAGTACTGATTCAATACTACCTTTGGAATTAACTCTGCTCTGTTGATACCTGGTTGCAATCTCCAATCCACTGCTGCATTGCTTCCTGTATAGTTGGGTGATATGGGATGAAATGAATTGTGTTGCAATCTGGTTGCCTATGGTAAGCTAGTACCCAACTACTTACTGGATAGATTTCCCCTTGTGAAGATTTGGTTACAATCGATAATGCACTTATGTCTTACCACCCGTAGGTTCATGTACCCATGCATTATTACCTATGAGACCAGCCGCATTCGATCAGTCCCTGGTTAAAATCTACCTTGTACTTCTGCCATGTACAGCATATATTGGTATTTGGTTGTTACTTATTATGTGCTTATGCCTTGCTTCCTGCCCATAAAAGCAGCTTCTGGGATAACCAGATGATATGTAAGCCGGGTTGGGTTTATACTACTTTGGGCTGGGGCACATAATTCATTAGAGTCTAACTATCAATGGCACAGGCTGCAGCCTGTAAAGATCTGCTTGCAATCTATCATGTTCATGCACTTCTGGCTTGCTACTTTGGGACTAAAGTAGTTTCATGCCACATGCAGTACACTGCCACTTGGTTGCGAACTATCATAGACTTATATCTTGCTAGCTAGGGGATTGGCTCCCACAGGAGTGGTAACAAATATATAGAAATATATTTATATTTCAGTGCTTATTTTTATTTACATATATATATATATATATTGCCTTAGTTGGGTTCTATTGCAAAACCAGTGCCTATGTACCCATGGGTTAAGCTGCATTCTATTGGATCCTCATAGGGCATTTCTGCTTTCCTACCTACAGAGTTGGGTCAT
>VSDK01009909.1:56313-112746 GCA_009767595.1 Symbiodinium kawagutii
TCTTTTGGCTCCCCCCCCCCGGGAGGGATGACCGGAGACCCTTCTCCCAGAGGTCAATAATTGAATTGGCAATTCAAATTTGTTTTTGGAAATGGAAATTCAATACAAGGAATTTAAAAGTTTTGAAAACTTGAGATGTTTGCAGTTTAAATTCATGATTGCAGCTTGTTGATCTTGAAATAAAGAAACTTCTAGATGAAACAAAATCAAGATCACACAGCCAAGAAGGAAATCCAACAATTCAAGAGAAGAAAACCCTTAAGTATAAAAACACTGTATTTCTACAAACGTGGGAAAATGGGGCCTGTATTATGACCTTTTCTGTATGGAAAGGGGAAAAGGAAATCTAATTCGGAGGGTTTCGGGCTGGGAACCCCTTGTTTTGAAATGGTTTTATCAAAATATTATTGTTTCAATGCGCTTGCTACCCGTCGTGTTTTTCATTGCTGAGCCCGTGGCCGTAACAACTTGAGCCCGTCGTAGTAACGGTTAAATAACCGTCGTAGTAACGGGTGCCAGCCCCCGTCGTGGTAACATGTAGGGCTGAGAACCGAAGACATGGGCTGGAGAACAATGGGGCCATGCGGATGGGAGTGCCTGGCGGGCCATATGCTTGAGATCGTGTCGCAACCGTTTTGCCAGCAACCATTTGTGAAAACAAGTTCTTTTGCGCACTACCAACACTTTGCGCGTTCATGCGCGTGTCACAAAAGGGCCCTGTCAGAGCACATATTTTTTTCCAACCCTAAGTAAGAAATCATGCGCATCGAAAAGCGTTTAAGGCTAGGGCCATTGTTGGGTGCAAAAGGAGCACGGTGTTTGTGCAATCTATGAAATGCAAAATGGCAAAGAACATGAAAGGATTTTGCATTGAAGGACAATATCGCGTTTTTTTCCTGCGTTTGGCATCGGTGTAAAGTTGTTCCTTTAGGAAACTTGTTTGTGTTTTTCTGGTCTCCAGCTTCTTCCGCCTTGAAATCACTTGGTCCCGCTTTGCAGCATAGCCTCAATTCTCCCCAGCGAAAACTTTAAGTCTGTGCCCAGATTGTGCAAACTTTTCTCGTTAACTGTATGGAATCACAGTTTATTTTGATTTAGTTGTTTTTTCAGATCCAGTACCAAGCCTTTGTCAATCCCTTGATGACAAAAGTGTATGCTGCCGCTTGCTACGACTTCTAGTTTCTTGAAGTTGCATATGCAAGTGCTCCTGCTTACCCTTCCTCAAGCTGAATCTCTGGCTCACAAACCTTGCTAGCATCGCTGTGATCATTCGATCATGATGATTCCATTCGTCCAACATCTATTCTCCAAAATTTTCTAGGACAATCATTGTTGGTGGGTACACCCATGGTCATGATGACACATGATAATTATTAGGCTATATGATTACGAATCTGTATATATGTGTGTATGTATGTATATATATATATATGGGTAAGTTCCTGATAAGCATGAGTGATTTTCTTTCGATTACGAGTATAGTTAGGTAATCAGATATTGTCACAACAAAATTGATATTTAAAGTTTTCATGATACTCATCATCAATGATCCCGTTGTGAGGTTTGTTGGTTGGTTCGCAGTAGGTGTACCAACTGCTCCTCCACACTGAGGAACACAGTGGTGGCTTGTGGCTCACCAACCTGTGTTCCCAGAGGCATTCCGGAAGGGTAGTTAGTTGTGGGTTTCTGCTTGTTAATGATGCTTGATCATGACCAATCATGTATGTATCAGGGTAAATACATCACTGTGGCCGTTCATTTCTTTGGTAATGATGGTTACTGGAGCCCGGTAACACACGGTTGTTGAGCATCGAATTCTCTTTCCCCCACCAAGTTGGTGCGTCATTGATGGTTAATCATCGTTGATAACGCTTTATCACATGAATTTGGTATCCCAAATTGGTTGATGACGCGGGTCATTTTTTCTTCGCTTTACCCGGCAAGCGAGCCATGGGATTTGGGATGCCCAATTCCTGGTTCGACAGCAGATTCTGCCATAGGCATCGGCTTTTCGTGAACGGCAAGTCGATGGATGGAACCACTCCGGAGCCCGGGGAATGGGGGGGAGGAGTGCAGTCACACTTTCACTGCGTGCTGATGGCACGGCTTTGGTGAATGGGCCAGCGACTGCGATCCCTGACAGCCAGCGTCTTTTCCCCTTTGCGTTTTGAATTGTTTGGAAATAAACGCCAAGTAATGCTGGGACATTTTCTTGCACTTGCAACTAGCGTGCGCTACTCTCTGCGACGACGCGTGCGCGGTGTGGCGTGCTTTGCGTTTGTTTTTCTCTGGAGGTGGGTTCAATTTCGCTCGAAGAGAACACCACAGCTCGAAAAGAACACCAGAAATTTTTTGACCGGCGATCGTCAACAAGACAAAAACGGGCAGCACAAAAAAACGCCACAGCCAATCACATTTTTTTTATAGTCATTCTTTTTGCTAAACCGGCAAATAGCTATTAGTTTTGCATTGTATTCATTCAAAACCATTATCAACCACCTTTAATTGCTGATGTATTTGAACAGCAGTTTCAAACATTTCCTGCCTCACAGGAACGTGCAGCTGTTTCTTTTGGGGTGTGTGATGCTCCGCAGCGACTTAGACAGACGCTGAAGCTGAAACATGAGACTTGAAACTGGGAAGCTCAATTATCCAACATGCGTCTCAGGATCGCATGTGATTTGCTGAGATGGTGAAATCATGTGTCATAGTTTCAATGATTCATCATGAACATTTTTTGGTCGTGATCTGATATTTAACTGGCCATTTAATATGAAACCATGGATAAGCATCAATCATGTAACTTGACCATGAAATTTTGGCTGGATCATGAATCATGAATCATTCTTACTCGACTGTCACTATAGTTGATTACTTGACCACTATACTTACTATTAAGTATATATCACTATAGACTCATGCATTAATCAGCCACTATTGATTAGTACTGTTGATCATTGACAATGGTTGATATTACTGTTGATCATTAACATTATTACTGTTGATTCTTACTATTGATTATTGCTGTTAATCAGCAATGTTGGCCCAACAATCTCTATTGATTCGACCAACATTCTCTTGGGCCGATGCCGTCCACGGGAACCAATGGCAGCGTGGGGGAGCTTGGACGCAGCAGAATGGTGAGGGCTCGCAGGGTTAGTCAAAGGTTATGTAACGGTAATACTATCCAATTGATTATCATGGATCATTGATTGAACAATGAGTGAGTTGCTATTGCCTATCAATGACAAATACTGTGTGATTTATGGTTGTGTATAGTTGACAATGAAATTTGTTGGCAATTAGTGGTCCGGAATGGTTCTCCAATATCCGGAACAGTCTAAAATCAAAGGCGATTGTTGAGATCCACAAATATCGTTTGATGCATATTGACTCAGAATGGCTCATCGTGGTTCATCTTAGTTGATCAGCGTTAATTGACGGTTTCGGATTCAAATAGGTTAAGATTGGATGACAATGCCTAGATTCGCGTAAACGTGGTACTAACCATCGACTAACTATACAGCCACGATCATACATCAGAACTCACAGCACCAACCATGAAAGGCACAACAACGAAAACAAGCTAATTCATGATACGCCAATATATCACAGATGATGACTGACATTTGATGTAGGCATACAAGAGAGATCGACCAAGACAGTGATGATGATAGCACTGCTGTAGTCGCAATTCAGTTTGTCTTGGTGTATTCTTCCGGGGCTTTTGCTTGGTTTCATGGGATTCAGATGAACAGTGAAACACCAAGCCGCTGGTTTTTGCTGTTGCATAGATCATCAGTTATCCAGCATGGGGATCCCTCAACAAGCAGAATGATGGGTGACACTAGCTAGCGTACCAAAATCACCAAGAATTCGAGGTTGAACACGTTGAACAAGTCACTCTAGTGAGAAGTAGTTATTGTGAAAGGGCATGATCACCACGGGGATGAAAAACAGGCCTAACAGTCGATCATTGGTGGGGGTAGTTTTACAAAACCGGTACCACTTTCGGACCCCTGAATCATCTTGGAAAACATAATTTTATGGAAGTCCAATTCTAGAGGAATCAACTTGGCATGTACCGGTACTCTACAAATATGTACATATAGTTAACCATGTGATTACACATATATGCGTACAACATGCATACACATTCACTTTTTTTTGCAGAATTTTCATTGTTCATTCTCTGACTGTCATGTCCGAATATCAGAAACTGGAATCCCAAACTAAATCCCAATCCTGACCCATATATGGCAATCTCGAGTGGCAAAGCTTCCAATTTCATGGTCTTACTCGGATGTGCATCCCAAGTGAGTAGCTGGTAACTAGCCATGATCATAGGGGAGTCATAAGCTACCTTCTCAGGTTCACAACCTTGATGATAAGTTACAACCTCACCTGCACAACGCAGCACTGTCAGGCCGGCGATCGTGGCTCTCCCAAAGGAGCCTGCCCTTGGCCGCGGATGTTTTCTTGGACTTGACACAGCTTGTTGTTGACCATGGATCAAGCTATTCAGATGATAGTGGATGCGAATAGCCAGGATATTGGATGAAAGTAACCCAGGATAGTAGATGATACATAAGCTTCCCTCAATAATGTAGTAGCTTCTTCCATAACTAGATAGTGTATGTCTTCCATACTAGATAATGTATCAGCTAGTAGATGGAAGATAATCTACTGACAGCTAGCAGCTTTATAGGAAAATTCCTGATACAGAAGCTTAATCTGATAAGCCACAATCAAACTAGTAACAAAAGTGCGAAGCTACTATAAATTGTAGGTATGTTTTTTTTTCAGATTGTTGCCACAACCCATTGATAACCTAATAAGCCACAATAACAGGGTATGTGCCCAGCCATAGTGCTACCCCCAGTCAACCCATGGTTTCCTAGTGAAAACATCATTTTTTGGTGGGGCCCAGGCTGGTTTCCCTATGACTTGGCACACGCCCAACACAAGTAGAAGCGCACACCTCAGCCTGGCTGATGTCATGATCTTCATGGATCCCAGCAACTCAGCCGAGCTGAAGCGGATTAGATGCTTAGCAGTACCACCAAACGAAACCACCAGTTGGAAGGGATCATTGTGGGCTCCCGGCGGGAATCCCATATATTTGTGTATATATGTAGATTTATATTTATATATATATATATACATACTGTATATAAATGTAAACATAACATAGATACAAGAATGAATTTAGATATAGATACGACTACAAATGCAAATAAACAAATATCTACTCTTAAAATGGAGCTTCTGGACCACAAAAGCTATCATGACACCACTGGTGCACCCCTTGGACCTCCGAAGACAACTGGGCTCAAACGATGTCTTGCCTCGAACGATGGCGGCATGGCCAGCCCCCTGCTTGTCTGAGCCTCAGGATCGGCGCCTGAAGATCTGTCCAATTCCAGCATTGAAATAGAGACGTCTCCAGGTTGTCATTGAAACATTGTGAGCATCTTTGATGCACGTGTGTATGTATGTTAAAATGGATGTATCTGAATATACATGTGTGTAAATATCTCTACGTTTGTGTCGTCTGTCTGTGTCAGTCTGTGCCTCGCAGAGATGCCTTCTTTGCCTCTGCCATCGGTGGCGTTTTCGAGGACGAAAGTCATGCCATCGCAGCCTTCAAGCAGCAACTGGGCATCCACCTCTCAGAGGACCTCGGCTCGGGACTGGTCCAGGGATGGATGTGCTGTTGCTTGTCATGAAAGCCTTCCTGATGTATCACTCCCAACAGCAGGGATTCCGGGAACCTTGGAACCTTGGTTCCCACAGTTTGTTGCCGCTGTTGGGTTGCAAAGCTGTGTTAATGATGATCATGCTCATCATCATGATCACCATCATCATGATCACCACCACCATCATCATCACCACCACCACCATCATCATCATCATCATTATCATCATCATCATCATCATCATCATCATCATCATCATCATCATCATCATCATCATCATCATCATCATCATCATCATCATCATCATTTATTCCCAGGATCTAGACCAACCCGCAAACAGGAAGGGCGCAGTTGGGTGTTCGCCACATTGACCCGAAATGGCAAGCTAGTTATATCTACTATTCGCCTGGTAGTTAACTTGTGTTCGCCAACTCGGTTAACATCTGGTTGCAGGGAGTTATTGGTTGTCACTGGTAGTTATTTGCTGCCCAAAATTCTTATTGGTTATCCCTAGGGCCCCCAGTCATTAACCAACTAAAACTGGTAGCCAACCATGGTTAGTACCATTTCAAACCACTTATGAACCATTTCTCAACCACTTATTAACCACTTCTCAACCACTTGTTAACCACTCATTAACCACCTATAAGCCACCTATAGCCCAGTAGTTGACCATTCTTCCCCACTAGCTGCCGTCCCTTCAACGGAAGCGACGACCGGGTGCACTGCCCGTCGCTTCAGGAGCAGGAGTTCGGCTGGATCGCTGAGGTGGGCATCCAAAGTCCGCTACCGCCGCGCTGGACCGCCCACTCCGACAGCACCTCAGGCGGACCCGGTTCCGCTGGCGGTCAACCGAGGTACGGGCGTTGAGGTTGGCACAGGTGGGTTGACATGGGTTGACATGGGGATGTGGCGGCTGTCAACTGTGCAAGAAAAGGCACGTCATTCAAGTGATTTTTCAAAGCGCCTCATTATTTGGCGGTCAGACATCATACAATTTGTTCTGGCCATTGTGCAAAGGATCATGCCAACATGTCGTGGAAACGATGCCTTTTTGAAAACACCTTCAGCGCCTTGATGCCTAATTATATGATGAGCAAACTTTTGGCCACTCTGTCATGTAGTCATCCCTTCCACTTGACAAGCAGCTTCTCAGAAACCTCAGTGTTTGCAACACCGAGGTCCAAACAATTTTTTGGGTTAGACATTTGGGTCCTGCAAAGGTGTGAAGCTTCCAGCAGCAACTTCCCATGGTAGCCGAAACCGCCACCCCTAGGGTCGCTGCTACTGCCAGGCTTCGTGTACTATGTGGATCACGACCGGTGCCTTGACAAGCTCAAGTGGATGGGTGGTGGATGGTTGGGGGGAAATAGCACGCACATGCGCGATAGCTTAGCGAAAATCGACTCATCTTAGGCAGGGTGGAAAGGTTTTGCTCATAGGTTTTGAGGGTGCAAACCGGGGCGTTGAGGATTTTCAGTTGGTTCAGTTTTGTGGCATGAAGTAGGTGGTCGATGCAAGGTCGGTTGCAGTTCTGGCATGAATGACAAATAGCAAAGCCCGGTTGAGTGGTTAGTAATTTGGGGAGGGAACTATGGGAACAACGGGTTTGTAAACAAACTACCATGGTTTATAAACCAAACACCAGAAAAACCATATTGGTCTACCAACAATCTGATGGTAGTTGCTTAAATCACCATATTGATCGGTTAAATCACCATCTTGGTTGGTTAAAATCACCATCTTGGTTGGTTAAAATCACCAAATTGGTTGGTTCAAGCACCCCTTGTTGCTTGGTCAAAGATCACTCCATGATTCCAGTCAACGGTGACATTGCCAACCCGGGTGGTTCCTGAAACACCTGGGTTGCCTGATCTGCCAGGCAAGTTAGCAGCTGGGAAAACCCCCTGGTGCCTTACCTCCGGCGCATCGTTGAGCTAGGCAGGGCGCCAGGCTGCCAAGACTGGCTGCGCCAAATGGATGATATGACATGCACATTTGGGGTGAACAGGGAACCTTCAAATTATGGTTGGTTTATCATGGTTTATTGATATCGATGGTTTGTGAACTGGATGGATAGTTGATATGGTGGTTCTAGAGAGGTTATAACCATTCATATTAGTGAAGAATAGGATAGAATCACTAACAATAATGGTTCAGCAACAACTAGTCATGGTGGTTTCTCAAGCCACTTTTGGAACACCCCCAAGTTATGGCTCGTTTATTACTATTCATGGTTGATGTAAAGGATGATAACTGTGGGTACCCTATGACTCGAGAAACCACCATATACATGCCCATATATTACATATGATATAGGTGGAGTTGATAGATTTATATATGTGTCAAACATATGGGTTTTATGTCTAGACATATCTAAATGCGCCCATATATATATATATATATATCATGTATATTAGTATACAGGGCTCATGCTTGTTTTGGAAGAGGAAATCGCAGCATTTACATGGGTCTATCCCTGAACCGACCCATCATGTTTTCTTCTTGAAGGGGAAGCAGCAGCAATGCCGGAGGATATCTCTCCGCGGTTGAACGGAAACGGCAGATTCACCCTTGAGAATAGAGTGCGTTCTTGAGTGCTGTCTTGGACTCTGGGAGGATACGAAGTGGCTGTGTCCATCTGGAAGCCAAGAACAACACACTATTTCATTTAGTGGTTTGTCAAAAATTCTATGACATTGGGATCGCTCAACAAGGCTGGTTGTAGAGCCCCCAACAATCCGCGTGAGCATCAGACCGTGATTTTTTTTTTTGGCCTTGGGAGGTCGAAACTACTTGAAGTCTTTGAGCGCGGGTTACTTCGAAGAGCAGAAAGGTATCCTCTGGCACCAGCACAAAGTGGAGCCACGGCTAGCGGTCCTGCTTCCACTGCATTGTTGTCGCAGCGTGTTGACGAATTTGAACTGCTCAGATTGGAACTACTCAATGGATGTTGGGGAATCATCATGTTCCAGTGTGAGCACAAATTAGCGATCACGAACAACTTTCGCCGTCTGCGAAAATGTTCACAAGATATTTTTGGCCAGCAATTTTTTGTTTCCAAGAGTTCATCTCATCTCCATCAGGATGAGGGTTTCTAGATTGGACTGTTTGCCGTTTGCTGGTATGGGTCAAGACCGGGAAACATGCTACATCAATGGCATTCCTTGACAGATATTTGATCAGTGCTTAGTCATACTCCCATCTTTTTTTCAGATATTGCCTGTGATCAAGCACAGGTAGTAAACTGGATATGCTATTTTTAAGCCATGATCAACCATCGAGCTCTACAAGCGCAAAATGTCATCACTACTGATCATTAAGAGGCCTCAGTAGGCATGTCATTGACCATAAAAGTCTTCATTCACCCACCAGGAAGGGTCGTCAGCTGCACCAGGGTTGAACACCAGCTGAATGGGAAGGACGTCCAGGGGGGTTTTCTCCATGGAAAATCGGAGCCGGGTCGCTTCCGCTCAGCCAGGGTATGTTTGCGAGGGTACCAAGGGTCCTTGACCCAGGGCCCTTTAAGGCAAAGCCCAGGCGGCTTAGGCGATGGCAGTTTGGAACCGCATCCGCCGCTGCTCAGCAGCGGCCTCAAAGATGGCAACATGCCCAAGACGGCTTGGAGAGTCTCCTAAACGTAATGGCAATGATGTGGAACATGCCAATATCAATACTAATCAGATGGCTGTTGTACAATGATGTTGTCATTCTGAACGCGAAAGTAGCGTTTGACACCATGGTAATTAGAGATTTCATAATAGGAAACATAAGAAAAATACTAATAGATGAGACGCTATTGGATCTATTGGTATTTTTCCTATTCTAGCTTTGACAAGAACATGGGATCTGTTCTGTCATTTTGTATTCGGATTCTTCTTTCCCATTTTGCAGATGTTGGGTCATTCAAAACCGCAGCGTCGCTGCTTGTGGCATAGATTTTGGGGATGCGAGGGTTTCTGAAAATAGAGATGCCCCCAAGTTATGAATGATCTATTACTATTAAGATAGGGTGCTCCTAAATCATCCAGCTTAAACTAGGAAATCCCCAAGGATTTATTACCATCAGTGACAAATAAGCTAGATGATTTAGGTGTCCCCATGTGTCATCCACCTGCACTCAGCCTCGATGCCGGCATTAAGGAGCTGGACAAGTGGCATGGGCCCTTCATGGACGATGCTGGGAGACAGTCGCTTGGTGCTGACATGGAGAGTTTCCCCAACAAACCCGAAAGGCGCTAACATACGTGGGGAGTTACCCCAAGAAAGCCCAAGACTAACAAAACCTCAACAGCGAAACCATTCTAAAATTTCAGCAGCAAAACACACCATTTACTGGGCATGGTTGAACCTATGGCTAGTGATGATTGAATCTATGGCTAATGATGGTCAAACCTATGGTCAACAGTGATATCTCCATTTTCGGAAGCATCCAGAGTTGCTCGTGTTGGTGAGCGCATGAGGCGGTTCGAGGGAATGGCTAATTGAATGCGCTTGGGTGATCATGCTTACATAATGGTGATGTAATGCTTATAGAATGGTTTAATGTTGGTTGATGATGGTGTATAATGGTTGATGATGGTTGGTGATGGTCAACGATTACAAATATTGTGCGTGATGCTTAAGAATGGTTTGTGAGGCTAGGCATATTGGACTTGTGACCTAAACATTGCTACTATTGGTTATACAATAGCCGTGAACACTGGTGCATGGAATCTGATTGTGGTCATGCTGACTACAGATCATGTTTGATGATGGCTGATAGTTGAGCTAGTGACTTTGGAACACCATCCTTGGAAATGTGCAAATGTCGAATGGTCACGATAGCATGCCAAGCACGGATTGCAGGTCAAGGAGCTGTAAACACTCACTTGCATGATGCTTTGCCATCCGCCCCCTTCAACTCTGCTGTTTTGCGCAGTTCTTTGAGCCAAGTGAAATAGCCACAGTCGAATGACAGCAAAGTCGTGGGCGACTCGATGAAGCAGTAGCAGTATCAAACACCCTTGTGAAGTCATTGTCAACCACCATCAACCCACCCTTGTACCAGCTTGCACTAGCTCATCATACCCCGCTTATCAAGGCTGATCCTGCTCTGGCGTAACCAACTCATCCCGGCAGAGTTTCTCATCAAAGAAGTGTTGCAGCTGGGGAGTGTTTAGTATCCAAGAGAAGGAGCAAGCTAACCATATCTGGCAGCGTTAAGCCACCAGGGAGCAGCTCGACATTGCCATGTCTTTCAGCACGCAATTCATGAGTTCTCGTCCTAAGAACAGAGACCAACCAACAATGCACGAATCATCACACTTGAAATCGGAGGTACCGCTTGGCGCCGAAATGCCATGACCCACGTTGATGGAGCCTCCCAACAAGAGACAGAGAAACCTGGATGACCATAACCACGACCACCATGACCTCGATTTCAGGATCTGGCAGATTGATGTGGCGTTGCCCAGTGGTCAGTCGGTCCCGGTATCAATTCCTCCCAGGAGCTCGGTGCATGAGCTCCGAATCACGGCCCAAAACTCCCTGGGTTTGCCTTTCCTGACGCTTGCTGCACCAAACGGAAGGCTCTTAGATGATCGAACGCAGTCTTTGGAACTTGCTGGGCTTCAAGATGGTGACCATGTTGTAGGAATCTCGCAGCAGTCAAAGCTGACTGCGACATTGAGAGCGTTCGCCTTGTGGTCCCCTGGGCATGACGATGTCTTCACGTGGGGCCATCTTCTTTATGGCGGAGACAGTGGTGCTGTCCAGGATCAATTCAGGAAGGTACGGCAGATCCATGCGACACAATTCGCATTTGCCGCGATCTTGGAGGATGGAGCCGTGGTTACGTGGGGGCATCCAAACCACGGGGGGAAGAGCTCCGCTGTCCAAGCTGAGCTTCGAAATGTCACCCAGATCCACGCCACGGAGTCGGCTTTCGCTGCGATCTTGGCGGATGGAAGTGTGGTGACGTGGGGAGATCCGAAGTATGGAGCTGACAGTTCTGCGGTCCGAAGTCAGCTGAGGTCCGTGCAGACCATTTCCTGCACGGAGTCTGCCTTCGCTGCTTTGTTGGCTGATGGAAGGGCCGTAACATGGGGAGATCAAGAGGATGGTGGCCGCAGCGCAGAGGTGCAAGATCGGCTGATTCGTGTCCAGCAGATTCATGCAACAAGGGGTGCCTTTGCTGCGATCTTGGCTGGTGGAAGTGTAGTGACTTGGGGTCACAGACACCAGGGCGGTAACAGCAATGGGGTCCGAAACTTGCTCCGATTCGTTCAGCGGATTCGTGCGACGAAACGTGCGTTTGCTGCGATTCTGAAGGGTGGAGCCGTTGTCACCTGGGGAAGTACTGCTGCCGGTGGTGACTGCAGTGCAGTCCGAGATCAGTTGTGGCATGTGCACCAGGTTCATGGCACGGACTTTGCTTTCGCTGCTCTCTTGACAGATTCCAGGGTGGTGACCTGGGGTGAGCCAAGTTGCGGCGGAGATAGCTCTGCAGTGCGAGAGCAGTTGAGGCATGTTCGGCAGATTCATGCGACCAAGCGCGCTTTTGCTGCGATCTTGGCAGGTGGAACAGTTGTGACTTGGGGTGACCCTTCTTTCGGTGGCGACAGCGCGAAGGTCCAAAGTCAGCTGAAGGATGTCCAAGAGATTCGTTCCACATCTGCTGCTTTCGCCGCCCTGTTGGCAGATGGAAGTGTCGTGACCTGGGGAGATCCCTACCTGGGTGGTGATAGCGCAGATGTCAAACGGCAGCTGGTGAACGTGCAGCATATTTCTGCCACGGCTGGTGCTTTTGCTGCGGTCTTGGTGGGTGGAGCCCTTGTGACATGGGGCCATCCATGGTATGGTGGTGACAGCACGCGGCTTCATGAGAGAGGTTCATGAATCCACAAAATTGTGCCCTGGCTGATTGTCATGTTGGGGATTCAGCTACTGGGGAAGCTATGCAAACCAATCACCGGTAGTTACAACTCAGCTATTCAGTTATTCAACTACTGGGGATTGAGACGCTGCAATGATTCATGGATCCAACTGAGATATCCAGATGAAATTGCTCAGTAATTCCTAACCAGTAGTTACTTGTAACTGATAATCTTGGATCCAACTAACCAATCACCAGTGGTTACTCAGCTGCTGTATCTCTCCCAGAATCCCCTACGACTTCGCCGTGAAGCGGCAGCCTTGGCACCTCATGGCCGCACCGAACCCTGAGTTTCAGGGAGATCTGGAGCAGGACCAGTCACCTCCTAGTGATTCGTATCCTACCAGTGACCACCCTACCGTGGTGCCCCGTAAATCATCAGCTTGGTGCATCTGCTGGGGGCCCTTGGGCCCGGCGACTAGAGGATTCCTAGGTTCGATGGAGACCCGCTGGTAGTGGCTCCTGCTTGATTGGGGATACCGATGCATCCGCTATGGGAGTAGTACTTCACGCAATGGAATAGACCCACGAATGTGTTTCGTAACGTGTAGCCTTACAGAACTTACATAGCTAAGGATTGCGTTTGGTGGGATCAAATTGCTGGCATTAGATTTATAGTCATAGTACTTTTTACCGCCATTTTTGGTCGACATAGACAAAATCAACATGCGAGCCACCCATGGTTCATGGGCCGAGAAGGGTCAGTGGTCGAGAATGGTTAGTTAGTAACGGTCAACAATGGTCAATAATAGTTGTGAGAAATCATTATGGTTATATAATTGATACTGGCTCACACTTAAGCATGGTGAACGTTTGCAACCGCCATTGTGATTGGCAAGTCTGAACAAGCCCCAGGGGAGCCCATGCAGATCAGCAAGCTGTCCCAAGTTGATCTCTGGAATTTTGGGCGTTGAAGCACCGTTTGGGTGCTCCACCAACGCCCGAGCTTTGACCAACGTGTCGTTTGCTGCAGAAAATCTCCTTGCGACTGCTGGGTTTGATTTCATGGTACAGCTCCATGGTCCCTGCTGGGGCTGGTTGGTTTCTTCCAATATGCGTACAGCAACTTGGTTGGTGGGTTGGTTCTTTGGATTGCACAGTATGGCTTCATAAGTCCAGTAGCGAGCAATGGACACATCACCCCACGAAAGCTGGTACTGGTAGACATGGGTCGATTATAGAGATGATGATGATGATGATGATGATGATGATGATGATGATGATGATGATGATGATGATGATGATGATGATGACGATGACGATGACGATGACGAGGATGATCAACAGCAGCGACGATGATGGGGATGGTTCGCTACCTGGCGTGTGAACAATGTCGCGAGTTATGACTCAGAAGCCAGGGAACAACGACACTTTCTGGACCTTATGTGTCAGTATCAATGATCATGAACCATTCCCAAACATTATTTTATAAATCCACTATTAGCCATTCTAGTTCATCATTTCAACATTATAGCATCCATGATCATATCCGCTATGAAATCCGTCATGAAGTCATTCATCATCATTTTTCCCCACAACCGTTGCTGCACACAGCGCCTGGTTGGTCGCTGAATCATCAGCGCCTGGGGCACGCTTCGTGGGTGGTTCCCGGGCCTCGCAGTAGGGCCTCGCCCCCCCGAGGTATTTCGTCAACTCGGAGGATGGGATCAGCTCCTGGCAGGACCCACGGATCGACGCGCAGTGACCTGCGGCTGGGGATGGGGCTGACGGCATCCAGGTGGGTCACTGCCCTTTCGCGAAACGGTAGGGCCCGGTAGGGGTGGTAGTAGGGTGGTGAGCTAGTGAAGTCAATGGTGACGATAGGCCATGGATGGCCATGGTGTTTGCTGAGTGCGGTGACTTTACCAAAGCTATGGCTTGTGAGGGGCTTGATCGAATCCTGCTTGATGAAAGGCTGCTGGAATAACCATCATGATGGGGGTCAATAGCAAGTATTCAAGAAGTGCATAGCAGTGAACACCCCATGAAAGCCCCAGCGCAGTCAGATATATGTCGAGTCAGGGGTTATGCATGTTGCAATAGGTGATGAATCATGACGCAGCCTGGTGTGTAGGCAGATGTAGGCAGTATAGGTTTCTCAAAGATGATGCTTGAGACGAAAACTCACCTGGCCGACAGTCGCAAACTGGTTCGTTAGTTCACCACCGCGAGGGACAAAGAGGCAAAGCCTACTGATCCCTCCTCTCCCTCTCCTGGTTGACAGTAGAAGCGAGAACAATAGTACAGATAGAATCAGCAGTAAGAGTAGTGACGGGGATGCAGTCAGTAGGCAGGTAGCAGAGGATCAGCAATGATTGTAGACCTACTTCATGTTCATGTGTATATATGGGTATTTCTCAAAATAGGGAACCCCTAAAATGGTTGGTTTATTACTACAAATAGATGGTTTGACTAAGGATGATTTTTGGGGTCCCCTATTTTGAGGAACCACCAAATATGGGATTCTGGAAAAGAAACTCTTGGATCAAAGCCGAATATCAGAGATGCCTTCCATCACTATCCTCCCAGAATTGCTGGTTGCAACTGTTCGGGGTCACCGCTTGGAGCTTCAGGGCGTGTCATTGGTGCCAAGTTGTTGATGCCATCAGGTCACTTGGTGGATGATGGCGGGATACCATCATCACCACCATCACCATCACCACCACCATCACCACCACCATGTCACCACCATTTCTGACATTTTTGCAGGTACATCTTCGAATTGGAGAGTGGTCTGCTGTCGTCCCTGGAAGAAATTCTGCCGCCCGCGCGGCCGGACACGCCCAACTTCGAACCCGGTGGCAGCTTGGTGGCACCAGGATCCCTGTAGTGCTTGGACCCATGGGTTGGATCGCTTGCCTATAGTGGGTGATTGTAACGATTCATAGGTGGCTGTGGGTCAACATTAAGCACCAATCATGGGGGATAATACCAACAGTTTCATAGGGAAAACAATAGTTAATGATAGGGGAACCAAGGGTACAGGGTTTTGACCCCCAGCCAGGTGAATCATTGGACAATGTGATTGAAGCTTGGGAGTTGGAATGTCTTGTTGATCACTTCCTTTTCGTTGTGGATTTCTTTTGCGGTTGAAGCACACAATGCTTGGGCTACCAGACATCGTGAATTGACCTGGTTTTTGGACTGGCTACAGATTTCCGTAGAGCTATGCTTCGCAGGTGATGGTACAGGCCTAGACCAAGCATGGCCCATTCTGGTCTCCACATCACTGGCTTATCCATTAGCTCGCCCTCCAATCCCGCATTTTTTTCAACAATTCACCTCTGGACGTGAAACTATGCTCTGTGCAAGCAGGTCTTGAGTAGAACTGGTATCTTTTGAGGTCTTTTTCAGCGAAGGTCAGTAGCAATCAATCAATGTAGCTATCCACGAAGAAGGTTCTGGGTGGTAGCCCTTGCAGACTAACCTCAATTGTAGCAGCTCTGGAGTAGTCACTCCAAGTAGATGGTGCTTCTCATAGCTACCACAGCTACCACAGCTGCCACAGCTGCCACAGCTGCCATAGCTTTTGAGGTCAATCCTCCAGTCACTTGTCTAAAGGCTTGGTATGACATGAAATAGTCAACACCTCGGTGCCTTCCCACAAGGCATCCATTCTGGGGTCGGATAGCCTTGCTGATAGCCTTGCTGATAGCCTTGCTGGTTGACCGGTAGATCCAGGTGGTTGCTCCACGTATCGAGCCTGGGTGGTTGCCATGTTCGCCTCAGGCAATGCCAATGAGATCGGTGGGCGACAGTGGAAAACTTCCGACGGGGCTGTCACTTGGACTCTGTTGGCTGGAGAGCCGGACTGGTTTGTGGGGAGACCTGTGGAGGGAACAAGATGAATGGAATGACATGAGGGCACTGGGACTTGATTTATACGGATGTGTTTTAATGGAATGGAACGAAATTACTAGGAGGTGACCTGTTCTTGTAAGGATTTTTTTCCATGATTTCAACTTCACCAGCCAAGTTTTTGGACAAAGTTTGGTTCAGCCCTTGTTCACAAGGGGTGTGATTTGCCATGGGATGTTTTGTGAAAGGCTTCGAGGATCTTGGTTTCCCAACGTGAGAAGCGCACATTGCACGTATCCCCTGGCGCAAATGGACTCCCAACCTCTTGTGATGCTCCAACATTCAGAGCGGAGCAAAAGAAATGCCCGTGCTTTGATCCAGATGTTTTAGATGCTTTGGTTTCAGACTCAGAGTGTGGGTACAACTGAACCATTTTTTTGAGAATCGAAAGTTCTTCTTTTCCTTTTGGAGTTTGGATCAGCGAAGACACGGACAGGGGATGACATGGTTCTTGGGGGTATTCCCGGCAGAAGACCGTGGGTCTGCCAACCTCCTGTGCTTGAGATTTGCTATTGGCTTCCCATCCAACGCAGGTAACTTCTGGCAGCTGATTGCCATGTAAGACAATGTCAGAGTTAGGATGGCCTTCCAGTAACTGCCAATATCCAAATAGATAGCCTTGGAGTAGCTGCTAATATCCAAATAGCCTTGGAGTAACTGCCAATATCCAAATAGCCTTGGAGTAACGGCCAATGTCCAAATAGCCTTGGAGTAACTACCAATATCCAATTGGATGGCAGAGTTTGCAGACAACTCTCAACAATGACAGGGCAGCCCTAGCTCCTAACACCGCCCATGACCAGCGCTTGCTTCTGCCATGAGATGTCCAGTGAAAAGGCTGGATCACTCACTGTAGAGAGATGCGATGTCGAAGGTGGCTTCCCTTCGCTGCAACCTTTTGAACTGTAGGGAATGAACAAAAGCAACATCCTGGAACACTTGAGCATGCTCCGAAGCTGTCAAGATATGTCGATTCAATGATGATATCACAGGTGGAGCAACAAAGTTGTCAACCTAGTGGCCAGAATGGGCGTAGATGACGTGGCTGGTCTTCAAGTCTGATCACCAAGAAGGAGTTACCAGTGTTCAACCAACCACCAACACATTCTGCCTAGCTGCACCACAAATTGCCGACTGCAAGACACTCAAAACAAATTGACAGTTGTTCCAGCCGCCCAATGTTCATAAGTCGAGTTATAAACTTACAGTATACACGTGATCCCCGGGATGCTGTATGGTTTCCTTGCACCCCCATATACTTAGCGATTCCTAGGAGAAAAGCCTGGTAGTCGAAGAGCCGAAACCAGGGAAGGGATCCTCCAACTGAAGAACACCTTGGTTGCCTCAGGATGTCCTGACTCTTGATCATGCTGATGCAAATCAGATTATCAATACGGCTTCTTGGCGGCACGAGGGCACCGGGAGCCCCGCAACAGCCCCGCTGGCTCGGCTTGTCACCGTTGGTTGAGCTGACGTAGTTGTCGAACGGATGGTGGTGGTCCTGCTGGTTGCAGTGGAGGTAATAGTAGCAGCTGTAGTGGTGGTGATGGTGGTGGTAGTGGTGCTTTTCGTAGTGGTATTCTTGGTGGTCGCAGTAGCAGCAGCTCAAGTTAGTGGCTATGGGTACCAGCTATGATTGGTGGTTGGTTAAGAATGACCCATGGCCCATAGCTAGTACTGGTTCTGGTTCTTGGTTGTTCACTGCAAGGCAACCAAGCGCAACTACCGGGCGCGAAAGTCCAAGACGTTGACCTCCACAGCACCTCGGCAGCGACCTGGGGTCAGCTGGAGAAGCTATGGCATGATGCCAGTAGGTATTCCATAGGTATAAGTTGGTTGAACAGCCGTTTAACTAGGGATCATGGTATTTTGTTGATAGGTTGACTGGCTTGCTTTGACGATTTTTTGGTTCACTAGACTTAGCTCGCCGTTTGACAAGTATGCTTGGTTTCAACTAGGCTTATAGCTTGTGACTTCCATGAACCGTGCTTGTCTCTCTTAGGTATCATCGAAGTACCCAACTGGCTGGCACCCCCCACATTGAAACGTGCGTTCAACAACATGGGATACACCAACTCTCAACAACGTTAGCAAAACCAACTGTACTGGGGGTTGGGCATAGGGGTTAGGTCACCATAAGATTGCTTTTGACCCAAACCCATATGTGTACGTTGAAGATGTTAGCGCTGCGACAATCACTGCTATACCAGACTATGGCTTCATTACGCACCATGAATGTGAACATCTCAATAAACAACCAGCATAATCATCGTCAACCACCACCATTCAAGAGTATACCTTATCGCTGGTCATTATCCCCTAAGTCATCCATGAACCATGGCATTTTTTACATTTTTTTTATCAGGATATTGCAAACCAACTACGCATATTACAAACTCACAGCTGGTTTGTGTTGAGATATTACTTGATATTATCAGACAATTGCGGATAGATAATGGTTAGTAGCTGTTTATAACTTTGATAGTACTTTAGTAGGGTATGCAATGGTTTGTATTTTGGTAAAGTATTGACAAGCCCGCGTTAAACATTTACTAAGCATTACAGACCATGGTCATTATCTTTGTGATAAATAACCTTATCTGCTATTGACGAAGATTACCAATTTCTAGTCATTATGTACCTTGGTAGTTGGTTATTAGTTAATATGTCCAATAGTTCACCGTCAATGAACTACCGATGAACTATGATCAACCACGAAGCACTCATCACCAGCACCCTGGCATGTTCCCACAGTTTGCGTCACCAAGGCACAAAATTACGCCAAAGCCGAGTACCTTGGCAGAGCAGCTGTCAAGGGGTCAGTCAGCAGTTGTTGATAATCTGATTCCCTGGGGGCCGGGTTCGCAACGAAGAGATATGGATGATCCAATCGATGAGTATTTTGCTGATTCTTGGGGGATGACTACAGTACCAGGATTAGAAGAAGGGGATCATAAGAGGATTTTCTTTGGAGTCACTGTTGTTGGTAAATCGGTACTGGGAGAACCTGATTGCTACCAACAGGTAAGGGGATCGAACAAACAAATGGGGAAATGCGCGGACATACCCAACTACATTAGGCAAGTCAAGTTGATATGGCTATATACCTGGATCAATACCAACCATCCAAGAAGAATCTTGAAGGCGCGGAACAGCGTGGTTTGCTGGTCACTATAAAGACAGGGATATGGCGTGGTTTTCTCAGATTAAAGGACCAAGAAATTTTGGATATAAGTTCGGATATATGGCAGTGGGTCAAAACCCTTAGTCCCCCTGGTTCCCCATCATTAACCATTGTTTTCCCTATAGTTTGGTTGGTTACTAACCCCCTCTGTTGATGGTTAAGTGCTTGACCCAACTCGCCATATTCTCACACGCCATTGGATGGCTTGAATCTGATTCATCCAAAACCTTTAGACCAATTTGCTCTCCAGAAGAGGTGCCCCAAGGGCACTTTTGCAACGCCAGAATCAGCGTTGCCGAGGCCCCGCCTTTAAATTCTGAACGCGTAGACTATGACCCCCTTCCCTTGGAGAAGTCTCAGTGGTGTTTACTGCATGGCCTTTACAATTTTTGAAGTCAAACAACTTTCCTCCAACAGTTTGAAGACCTGGTAAGACACCACCTTCCAGTTCCACCTCCTCCTTGCGGTTGCAGAAGATAGGGAATTTTGGAAACTACTTGATCCAAAAAATAAGTGAGAACCAATGCAAAACTGAAACCCCTCTTCAACTTTTTAACCATCAATATCAACCATTACTAAGCACCAAGTAACCATCATTAACCAGTACTGAACCATCATGATTCACCATCACCAACCATAATTCACAACAAACGACGAAATTCCAACCAAAACCATCATTTTCCACAGGGTAACCATCCCATCATTCACCTTAAATCATTCCCCCACCACTTGTGCCCCATCACTCGGGCCCCATGACATCCCATGACATCTGTGGTCCCCCCCCCCATCACCGGCAGCTCCGCCAAGCTTCGCCATGGCGGCTGCTCCGCCCAGGTACAAATCCACCATGGAAATCATGAGCAGCGTAGCGGAGCGCCTCCGCAGCCTCCAGCTGGACGAAGAGGAGTCGCAACGGCTGCAGCTGATGCGACGCACCGAGGAGCGAACCGCAACGGGGAGCGCCGCGGCGCGGAGGGGGGGGGGCCGAAGCTACCAACGGTGGTGGAGGTGGATGGGGATGGCCCTGGATGGTTGATGATTAGGTTGGGATCATGATGTTAGAGACAACGATTTTGGTAGTTTATAGTGATTTACGGTCGGTAAGGGTACGAAATGATTAGTCATTGATAATGATTGATAGCATTTTATAGTCAGCATCAACGGAATGGATGGGAATGGTTGTTGATAGCTTTTGTATTGATGGTTATTAGTAGCTGGGTATGTATAAATAGATAGTAGCTGTATGAGTAGCTGTATATTGATGGCTTTCCAGGGTAGTAAATAGTTGTTGATGGTCATGAATAATGGATTGATGATTTTCAATTGTTGCTGATACATAGTTGTTGATGTTTGTTGTGGGAATTTGACATGAATGGATGTCAATCGTTGCTGATAGTTATTCATTGATGGCTGTAAATGGTTTTGAAAAGTGATTGATATTTGATAGGAAGCCTAGTCGACAATGGTATATGGGATATAAAGCAGTATATCATATCAACTAACAGTAGCTATTAACAGCCACTGGCAGTATTTTTTTTATATTTACCAATAGTTCGCATGGTTTGTAAAAATAACCCTTGCATCGACTATTGTCCAATAGTTGTTGATAGTTAGAACCACGAGCTTTATTGATGATTACAACTGTTAACACAATGAATACCACTTATTATGGCGAGACACCGTCAACTGTTGACTGGATGTTGATACTTAGTGACGGTTGTTAATGACACAATTCAGAAACAACATCAGTAGTTACCAATAGTTCATTGGCCATTGATACCATTGGTTGTTAATCATTCATGATGGTGTTGTAACCATTGTAGGACATCAAGAGAACCGTCTGGGTCCTGATGAAAGAGACAAACATGTACACATGGAAAGAGGTCATAGCCAAATATCCAAAACAGCGGCAGGTGAATATCATAACAACAGAAAGCGACGTTATACGGGTGTCTATTTTTCATGTGCTGTTTTGAGTGGAGAATGTGGCCTGAACACCAGACCGTGGATCAGTATTTGATTTCAGCCCAGCCATGGTAGAAAGGTCGAAAAGGAACCAATGCTGAAAGCCATTGTACAGAGATTAAGGGATCATGTACTTTAAGCAATTGTACAGAGACCAAATGCATATGGAGATCTTTTCAGAAGGATCTTGTAGGGAGGGGGGGGGGGCCAAAAAAAAAAAAAAAAAAAAATGTGTCAAACACTTTCCAAGTTTTTTTTTTTTTTTTTTTTTCGCCCCCCCCCCCCCCTCCGGCACCTTGTCCCTAGAACAATTGTGGCCAACTCTGGAGCTCTTGATCTTAAAAGCTGCTTTCGCAACGGCCCGCAGTTTTTTTCCTCGTCAAGAAACTAGCTGGCTAAGCCCTTTGTTACCTGAATTTTCGAGCAATGGTTCGCGCAAAATGTGCTTGCGGCAAATGGGGACGCGACCGATGCAATGATTGCTATATGTCAGTGCCGTATCCTTTCTTCTATGAGACCCTTGCGAACCAAGACCCAGACATTGATACCGTGTCCTTCAAAACCAAGCTTCGTTTGTTCTTGGAATCATTGTATTATTCGAATGAGCATGTCTTCGAGATCAAACTTTGTTTCTTGCACGCAGCTTTCAAAAAAGTCTGCACTTCAAAGATGATCTTCGAAGTGGGCAAAGGAGGGGACGGCAAAGGCATGGAGGCCTATCTTGAACGTGGTCTTCTCGGAGCTGATCAAAGTGCCACATTAGATTGTGGAGTATTCTTGGATCGCCAAGAATTTCGAAAATCTGGTCACTTCGCATGGAATAAAGGGACTCTTATCTCACAAATAGAAATGCTTTTTTAAATTCATTGTGTCTTTGAACAATTTTTGTACGATATGCTATCTCAGGAATGTGAGGATCCAGGAGATCGATCACCACGCGCGCTTCATTTCGGATTTGTGGAAGCGATTTGTTGCTGACGAGGAGATCGATGTTCGAGTGAATTATGGTTTCACCAGCAAGCGCCAATTCGGCGACTCCATGAAGATCCAGGAAGTGAACTATGAAAACATTCCCGTGATCGAAGAAGGTCGCGATCGGTTGAAGGCATGCCAGCATGTACGTCGCCGTGTCGTGTGTCTTCGCATGGGGAAAGCTACATTCACTTGCGACCCCGAGGAAGTAAACCATTCTGCTGGAATCTACTTATTGATCCCACAAGATGAGCTGGTGCCATTCCTCTCACATCCACTGACATCAGTAACTTGGATGCACATTATATGTTTTTTCCTGGTTTTGAAATCCAAAGTACTTGTTGCTCATGAAGCTCATGACTACCAGACTCTATGTTGGAGACTTTCATGTTTCGAAAGTATAATAGTAGTTCCAGCTGCGCATGCCATGTTATAAGGCCGTCTTCTTTCGGGACTGGTGCTTGCCATTCTTCAAAGAGAATTCCATTTCAGAATGCTTGCGACGTATTTCAGACCTCAAGCTCGTGCACGAAGATCTTGAACGTGACACAGAATGGTTGGCTGGACGTCTTTCAGGATCCTCTGCGCCGGCGCCAGGCCTCGAACAAGATCTTCGTGCAGAAAGTGAGAACCTTGTCTTGCTGGTGCACTCCAAAACGCCTATGAAGCCCATCATCAAAGAGTATCTCATTCAAAAGATTGATGAGCTTCCTGGAGCGGTCTCATCCTCACGTGGTCGCCGCACCAAGTCTCAAAATTTTTCAGGCGCTTTGGATTTTACATCTCTTGGGCTATTTCGACAGCTTGATCACGGTTCCTATGAGAAGCTTGTGGTTGATTGGGGCAAACTCTCAGCCCTGATGCAAGAGCATGGTGGCTCCTCTGTTTTCGGCGACTGGAAATCTTGGGCGTGCACATTTGATCTTCGTCATTTGCAGCAAAAATGGGAAGATATCGCATTCCAGGAGCTCCTGCGTTCTGAACATATGGATGAGCTTCAGCATCAAAGCCGTCCAGCTGTGGTTTCTTTGCGCGAAACTGTCGACATCAACAAGCTCCGTGACTATATGCTTCAAGGAGTTGACCGCAGACAGAAGCTTTTGGAAGCCTATGTTCGCCGACATGATGAACAAGGAGTTCTCCAGGATGATTTCTCTACATTGCATATGAACTACTATTTGGCACCGGGCTATGGACGTTTGTTGGCTAGAGGTCCTGCAGGTCAAAAACTTACGAGAGAAGCTCGAGCCATCGCCTTTCATCATGCTTCAGAAGTTGATGCAGCTTGCTGCCACCCACGTCTCCTACGTCGCCATCTCATTGAGCTTTCTTTGTGGAACAAGGATGATTTTGAAATGTTGGACTTGTTCTGCGACCATTACAAACAATGGCGCCAAGTGCTTTCTTCCTATCATTCGATTGATTTGTCTTCTGCAAAGACGGAGCTCATACGCATCTTCTATGGTGGCAAGCCATCTTGCGACTTGCCTTGGCTGCGAAAGCTTGGCCATGAGGTGCAGGTGGCTGCTCAGCGCATCTTGTCTCACCCATCTTCGGAGCCATGGTTGCAGCTCTATTCGGGCCGGTCAAATCCAGAATTTAGCCGGTTGTCTGCCATCCTATCCTTTCAAGAAGCATCGTCGTTGGATCAGTTGCGTGGCCATGATGGTGTCACTATGGAGGTTGCTCTTTTTGATGGCGGCTATTTCCAAGCCCAAAATTTGCAAGATGATCTTTGCCTGCTCGAAGCTTGTCAACATGTTTCTGCCACAGTGGTTCCTGTAGATGTGAAGTATTGTCCTTCATATCTGCAAGGATTCAATCGCCGCTTGGTCAGGCAAGAGGTAGTGTCCATCCACAAGCTTGACGACGTGCCATTGCAGTACGGCAATTGCTTGTTGAATTCCATCGCTTTCATTGATCCTGCTTGCGATTGTAGAGAGCTCCGTGATCAAGTGCAAGCCCGTCCTGATCACGGCTTGACCGCGGATGATTTCAATCGTATGTCGGTCAATGCCTGCAACCAAGACACACTGCCCATATGTTTGCAAGTGGTTGACCTTGAGCATGTGCTTCCCAACCTGCAGTGTCCCGTTTTTTGTCATGAGGCAGATGGAGACGCAGGGCATTGGTGGGTATTTGTTCCTGCAGATGATGACTTGATCAAAATCTATGACTGCTTGGCTCCAGCTTTCATTGTCCAAACTTCACGAGCTTCTTTCGCTTCTGCAACTTCAACCTTTGCAGGCTTAACATTTTTTGTGTTGAAGAGCTTGGATTCCATGCAATGCGTGGCGCCAGAAGGAAACAAATATCATCTTCGAGGTCATGCTTGCCTTCCGGAGCACAACAAGGTTACATGCCCCTTGACCAAATGCGCTGTTTGCTCCGCGCCGTTGATGAACGCAGAGGAAGTTCATGCTCAGGTGTATACTTTGGAAGGTGTCCTCAATGTCACACATGTACGAAAGAGATGTACAAGAAGAACTTGCTACCTGCGACATTCGTACAATTATGTACAAACAGGTGAGTGCAAGGCCAACATCTTAGACCCTGAGGATGCAGAGTACATTTTCATCACCACGCAGACAGGATTTTCCAAGAAATTCTTAGAGTACCATGATGCCTTGCAGTTTCGTGGCTATATCAGTATGAAAGCCATTGAGTGGGCCCAGAGAAATTGCATTTGGTCTTCGGATGAAGAGCAACAAGCTCGTTGGGTCAAGAGTTATGCCTCAGCTCGTTTGCTTTTGGTTTGCCTGAAAGAGTTTTCTGCAATGTGGTCCAATTTATCCCCAGCAGAGAAGCTAAAGAAGCTTCGTGGCATTGACATTGAAAATCCATTGAGTGCCGCTTCCCTTGCAGACTACATCGATTGGTGGCCAACTGCAGTGATGCCTACCAGACAGCGCAACAAAGTGACTGTCCTTTGCATGGACGGCCACGAAAAAATCGCTACTCAATGTGGAGATTCCCCACCTTGTCGTGGTGGACGTCCTCGTTCCAATGGGAAAGTTCGTCCATTCAACAATGGCTGGGTCATGGTGACATCGCCTGAATACAATCTCATCTTTGCGACTGTGGAAATGAAAGAGCCCGAGAACAACGACATAGCATTGACAGCTGTCATGGACTTGCTGCACCACTACCCGAATGTCAATGCAGTGGTGTACGATAGAGCCTGCTCCATTCTCTCTGCAGCTACAAAGGAAACCAGGTTGAAGCCTATTTGCTACTGGGCAGTTGACAAGTTCCATGCGAAGGGCCATGTCGGAAAATGCCCATGTCATCCTGAGAAGATCCTGCGGCTGAAAAGAAGGTTGAAGTCGGTCAACACCTCTATGTCCGAACAAACCTTTTCCTGGTTTCGTGGCTATGCCAACACCTTCAACAACATGGCACCTCAGACACAGAGGTTCTATGTGTTAGCATATGGCCGCCGCCACAACATCATGGTCTCGAACAATGATGTGGAGCATCTGAATCAGTATGCCGCAGCCAAGAAGACTTCACAGCGCTGCAAGATCCTCAAACGGCCAGGTTCAAAGGCATACAAATGCGCTCCCAAAAGGTCTGCAACTTCTTCGGCATCTACCTCTTCATTCAAGAGACCGTCGGCATCCAGCTCTTCGCTGAAGCGACCATCCTCATCCATTTCCTCGGCTTCAAAGCGATCAAAGACTTCTTCTTCGTCGTTGAAGCGTCCATCGGCACTCTGAGGTACATCAATGGCATCTGCGTTCTGGCTCCCATGTCTGGCATCTGCTTTGGCTGTCTGTGAGCTTCCCTGTTCCAAACGTCTGAGCTGTAGTGACTGTCACTCACGTACCATAGGGAATGACATTTGAAAAATGTCTGTGGGGAAATTGTATGTGACTGTTCAAACCGAGCTATCATTTGATCAAACAACAATCACATTCAATATTATTAGTTTGTAAGTACAAATCGTAGTAAAACAATCAATTTGAACAGGCTCATACCTGCAGCTTCTGATGGTGACATGCTTGCGCTTCAGTGAGACAAAATCCAGATGTTCTGTGGCTGTCATCGTCATCTTGATGTATCACACCATATGTTGTATCACATTTCCTGGCTATCACATTGTATCACAATCATTGGAAATGAGGAAAAACAGGTGAAAAACACTGAAAAACACACACCCGCATAGCGTCCCACACTCCATAACAACGACTAGGTGGATACAGGATATTGACCCAGAGCCATACTGTATATGTATATAATCACTGCCACTACTGCTGTGACAGCAACTCCATATTCCCCAAACGGCTATGTCTGCTAGTGCCGATGAAACATATATTGATATCAGTCACGTTAGGTATGACCTAAACAAAATTGCCTCTGCTGGTGGCTCATGGCTATGTTTGCGTGCCATGGTTGACACATGATATTGTCTACCAGAGGCAAATGTTTATATATGAACTCTTAGTTAAGCCACCATAGACCATCAAGTAACCATTTGAGAGCCATTATATTTGTTCCTTGCTATATTCTAGAGCTACCACACTGTGACTTCGAGGCTCTAAACCATTTACGAGTGCTAGATGTCAGATATGAACCCATAAAACTGAGAGATTGTAAACCATAGATGAACCATTGCGATATCTAAACCACTTATCACAATGTGAACCCATAAAACTGAGAGGTTGCTATAAACCATTGGCCCCCCAGCGAGTTGCTGTTTTCACCGCCAGGAGCGCAGAAAACGCAGATGCCACCGCCTTAGCAGAGCCCAGCTCCAGAGCGTTGGCGGATGGTGGATGACTGGGCCCGAGCTGGGCCGGAGTAGTAAGGCTTAAGGCTGGATCACCATGACCGATCAATGGTAAATAGATGAGCTGTAAATTCACCATTGATGCTGATCTATTCACTGAGTATCATTGATGCTGATCAATGATGAGCATCAATGGTGAATAGATGAGCATCAATGGTATTGCAAAGTGTCATCATTGATGCTGATCATCCACGTTGCGATGCTAATCAGTGAATGGTCTTTACCATGAATGGTCATATTTATGGTCATCAGAAAAAATGGTCGACAGTGGTAAATGGTCAACCAAGACTTTGGGGTTCCCAATTTTACAAGAACCCCCGCTTGATGTTGATCATCAACATTGGTAAATAATCATCCATGCTAATTGTTCATGGTGATCATCCATGCTGATCGTTCATGGTGATCATTCATGGTGATCAACACCATTTTTCCTGGCAACTATGCCAACTATTCCATCTATGCTGGCTATTCCATTGGTAGTTCGATATTCGACCACTATTCCATTAATAGGATAACTATAGACCACTATTCCAAATGATAAACACTAATAAACTACCAATCCTCGTGCTTTTGAGTTGATTTTGAGCACCCCAGCTCGCTTGACGACTGAGAAGCACTTAACTATTCCACTAGTAGTTACCCCTATAATTGGTAGTTAACCCTATTTAAGGTAGTTCTTAATCCACTAGCCTAAGTGGTTGGGGGCCCACTTTGTAGTTTGATTAAACCACCCAGGTCTCATGGCAAAATCCTTGGTGCTTTTTCCGACCCACCCAGGCGCGACCCCTGCGACGGCTCCGGCCATTGTTCGCATCCCCTCGGGAGCGCCTTGGACCAACTGAACCAGGGGAGCGGCGAAGACCCTGAGAAAGACAATGACGTTTTTGAAACCCAACTGCTTGTGGTGATTCAGAGTTGACCTCCACAAGTGGATCATTACTTGGAGTGTTTTTTTTGTCCTTTGAAACCTGTCCGTTTCCCCAGTGCGTGGTCGGTTGCACGATCCTCGACCCCAGCTGGGCAGCCACATGTGTGCCAGCAGATTGGTGGAGGGGCGCTCTCAACATGCGCCCGTTCTGAGAGATGTTCATAGCAGACGGTTGGATTAAAAAAAGAATTCAAGTGAATGTGTAGAGTTTGGAAATATGCATGGCTATAGGTCAATATTAACCAGTACTAATGGGGGATTATCACCAGCAAAAGTAGTGGGAAAACGATGCTTAGGGGAACCAGGGGGACAGAGTTTTGACCCACAGCCATATAATTACATTATACACTCGTGTGCTATGTGGGTGTTTCTCGAAATAGGGAACCCCCAAAAGTTATGGTTGGCTTATTCCAACAAATGATGAATATTATGGGACGATCTAGGGGTACCCCCGTTTTAAGAAACCATCATATGTAGATATGCATCATATGTAGATATGCATATACAGCCGTGGCCCACTGTACATCACACAGGCTACCCTTCTTCTTCACGGCACCCTGGCACCCTTATCTCAACTTCTCAACTCTCCGCTTTGCTTCCAAGGCGGGCTCTCAGGCGCAAGCTATGGGTGATGGGGTCCATGGATGCAGCACCTCTCCCCCACTACCCATACTGCCTGGTTGTGACCTATGCAGTTGATGTCGGAGAGCAAGCTTAAAGATATCACAGCAACCATACGGTTTTGACGACACTGCAGAAGATAGCAACCAAACAAGTAAAGACGGCTGGGTTGAGTATGCGTCGGTAACCTGATAGCTCATCTGATGAGAAGATAGGAAATTCGAGTATGCAAGCAACCAACCAGGCAACCAAGCAGGCAAGCAACCAGATCATCCACCAGGAAATCAACCAGATCATCCACCAGGCAACCAACCAGGTAACCAGGCCGTGACCGCTACACATCACCGGACCTCATCAGGCGGTTCCGTTGCAGCTCTGCCAGGGAAAGAAAACCACCGAGCTGGACGATGCCACACCGCAGCCGCCCCTGAAGCGGCAGGCGTGGCATCTTCTGGTCGATTATGAATACAACATGAGGGGTGGCGCCGCGACGGAAGCCGCTAAGCATGCTGATGTCAGAAGGGAAGTTCTCATGGATAACTAGTCTCTCTCAGGTTGCAGGCTTATTTGGTTGGTTTCCCACAACAGCGCCCATACCAGCGACAGTTCGCGTCATCCAACAGGGTTGTCGCAACCTTGTGATGGCAGCCTTTGCCAGAGACACCCTGCTACTTGTACCAGTTGATGGAACGCAGTTACCCCCAAAGCCAATCACATTCTCAAAACCACCAACAGTGTGCCCCACATCTCTTTCCTTTAATGATGATCATCATCAGCATCGTCGCCATGATCATCGTCGTCATCATCATCATCATCGTCGTCGTCGTCGTCGTCGTCGTCGTCGTCGTTGTCGTCGTCATCATCATCCTCATCAACCATTATTTGACTGCATACCTTTTTACTATGTATACCTTTTGGTTGGTGATTTTCCCCTACAGTCAACCATTCATCAACCATTGCAGCCCATGATCGTCACTAGATCTACGAGCCGATGGATCCCATGCTGGTCTGCTCCAGGACAGTGTGCCACCCCCGCCTCCGCCTGACGAAGCGTGCCAGCCCAGTGGTTGTTGTGGTGGTGGTTTTGGTGGCGCGTTTCACCATCATTCACCACTTTCTTAGTTCAAATCTGGTGAATTGATGGTGAATTTATGTTGGTTAATGGTGGTGAATTGATTCACTTAGCCGTGCAACAGCCAAGTGAAGGATAGCGTACACCTACAATGTCAGTTGCCTGAGGTTTGCTCGATTTCGAGCAGGAATCGGGGTATGATCCTTGCTGGAACTCCTGGTGAGCCATGAATGGAAGCCTTACTATGATGGATCAATACCATGAAGATCAGAATTTGTGGCTGAACTTGAAAGATGAACAATGGTTCATGATAGATGGCATGGGGATAATAAAAACCCACATCAGACTAGGGATACACCAACTATACATAATCTTGAATCAGTACTTAGTACTTTCCACCCAAGCTAAAGGTCGGTAAACATGCCAACCGTTGGACGATCTGTTGGGTCATTTATGGCATGTGAACAGCCAGGGATATTATGCTGTACTAGTTTAAGACGGTCATGATCCATGACATGAGATCTGACACTTATCCTGTAACCATAACCTAGCCACCATGAAGCATCATTCACCGGACCATCACCAACCACCATTCGCCATCAACTAACCATCATGAACCTGCGCTGATGAACCACGAACCACCCATCAGCTAGTCATCACCCAACCAGCAGCTAACCATCAACTGACCATGACCCAACCACAATATCTCCAAAAAAAGAAAAACTCAACCATGTACCATCCACTAACCATGACTCAACCATCCACGAACCATGACTCAACCATCCACTCACCAGGAGTCAACCATCCCAGGAGTCCACCATCACCCAACCACGCAGTAACGCGTCCCCCACACAGTTCCACCCCGGTGGCGTCCCCCATGGGGTGCCCACGTTGGCTCCCCGCCGAGGTCATGAAGGAGACCTTGGCACCCCAGACGGTCCCCGTGTCCTCGCCCGTGGAGACCTTCGCTCCCCCGGTGCGATGCGGGTCCCCGTGTGGAGCGGGGCGGGGATGGCCTCGATGGGAACTGGTGGGTGGTTTGAAACCATTGGTTGGTTGACTACTAAGGTTTGGATAATTGTTGGGAACCATTGGTTTGAAATAATTGTTGGGAACTGGTTGGTTGTTAATAAGATTTTTTCATAGCAATTATTGATAACTACTAGGTAAAATGGTAGTTATTAACAATTGGTTGGTTGAAAGCACTAGATAATAACCACTAGATAATAATCAACCAACCTAGTAGTTATTAACAATTGGCTGGTTGACTCATATGAAGAATATTTATTTTACCTAGTAGTTATTAGCAATTGGTTGGTTGACGAATATTTCTCAGAGGGGTTGAAACCACCAACCAGGTAACCGTTGATGGCTTAATAATGGTTAATGGTGCCTAATGGTTCATGGGGCTTCATTGGTACCCGCCCCCTCCCCCCAAAATAACGACATCTTTACAGGTTATGCTGGTTTCTGAAGCCATACGGACCCCAACAATGGTTGGTTTATTAATAGACAATAATGAATATCATAAGTGGGATACCCCCTATTTTGAGAAGCACCCATATGATGGCAGAATAGGGTCAGTGGTTCATGGGTTCATGGCATCCATGTATATCTTGATATAAGTCAGATATGGTCATTGATGGTTTGCCTACGTTCGTGTAAAGTTATGGCAAGTTATAATCATTAATCCCAATTTTAGAATATTGATCAATTGCCCATTTTGGCAAGAATATCGAACAACCTTGGTACTGTTGACAAATAGTCGTGCGCAAACTCCACCATGGGAACTGACCAAAGATACTACCAAAGATATGGGGCCCGGTCATGAATGGTCCTGTGGCCCACAGGGTTCAAGCAACAGCAAAATGTAGTGCCGTGAACCTTGTGGATTAAGCGTGGCTCAGTCAGACAACCTTGGAGGTCAGCTGCAGAATATATCATAACGACTCAAATTTTTCTATCAGCCTGTAATGTATTAAAAGAAATATACACATAGACATGCATCTAAGAAGAATATGCATGTGTACACGCATTTAAAGATACCCATTCGTAGACGTATCCGCTTGATATATTTGCCTCCGGAACACCACAGAAGAATCTACGAATTTACACATGATATGTAATGAATAGATGCACGACCAAGACCCGCCCACATATACACATACACATTCACACACACACATACACATACACACACACACACATACGTGTCTAGAGTCTAGACCAGTTCTGCGCTGCATGGCCGACCAAGCAGATCTCTTGGCACCTGCTTCGAAGCGCCTCCGAGGGGAGAGCTGGCAGTTTCAGGCATCGCTGCCGAGTGGCCGGTGTGACACGGTCTCCGTCCTACGGTCCGGCACGGTTGGGGACTTGAAAAGGGCAGCGCAGCAGTCTCTGGGTCGAAATTTCTTGAGGCTTACTGCTCCTGATGGACGGCTCTTGGATGAACCGACGGAATTTCTGAAGATTGCTGGGCTGAAAGATGGAGATGCCATTGCCGTCGTTGCTCAGCAGCCAAAGGTAGCTGCAACATCTGGAGCCTTCGCACTCTGGTGTGGGGGCCGACCCCAGAACAAGAAGGACGTGAGCAGGGTTGTGGGGCGCCTTGAGGCTTTCGAAGAGTTGGTCCGGCTGCAAGGATTGGATTAAATGCCGAATCCAATCCTTGCAGCCGGACCAACTCTTCGAAAGCCTCAAGGCGGACCACCACCCTGGAGAGGTGCTTCTCCTTTACAGCAGGTGCCTTTGCTGCAATCTTGGCTGACGGAAGTGTTGTGTCCTGGGACTTCGAGGCCACGGCGGTGACAGCTCTAGAGTTCAAGGTGGGTTGAGGGATGTTCAGAACATTCATGCCACACAGGCTGCTTTTGCTGCCATCTTGAGTCACGGAAGGGTTGTGACATGGGGCTGTGCACCTTTAGGTGGTAACATCTACAATGTCCAGGGTCACTTGAGGGCCGTTTGGCGGATCCATGCCACAAAATCTACTTTTGCCGCTATCCTGGCCGACAGAAGTGTTGTGACCTGGGGCGTTCCAGAGAAGGGAGGCGACTGCCCTACAGTCCAAGATCAGTTGAGGAATGTTCAGAAGATTGAATCTTCTGAACGTTCCTCAACTGATCTTAGACTCTAGAGATTCATGCCGTATTTACTGCTTTTGCTGCAATTTTGGCTGATGGAAGTGTCGTGACCTGCGGTGATCCGGAATATGGTGGTGACAGCTCTAGCGTTAAGGACGCGTTTCAATCAATCTAGAACTGAGAACCCAAGCAGATAGAACAATGTACGCTGAGTTCTGGTGGCACACCCTGCGGCTCTTGCAATGTTTGGCATGGCGATATGAGTATTTCGGGAAGATTGGGGACCCAGCATTCACCAAAGATGTGATTTCTAGGACTCATCATCTGGCTGTACCCATGCCCTTTGAGGATGGGCCAGAACATGCCATAACTTGGTTGAAACCACTTAGCCTTGGATTGTCGAAACCTTGAATTCGACTCCTGATTTTAGATGATGTCAGCATTTGTCAGCCCAGATTTTTTGTTGACACGTTGATATCATTTGTAACTGATCATTTCCATACAGATTATCCATGGATATGATCATTTCCCAATAAACCATCGATGCAGTGAAGGCGGCTGGTGAAAAAAGCATTCTAACATGAACTCTCTTTACTTGCTTGCATGGATGATAGCCATCCAGTTGGTACAATTGCTGTTTAATTACAATGGTGATCACAAGTTGCATATTGTCGTGTTTCTCAAAATAGGGAACCCTCCAAATCCAATATTAGTCATTTGTAGTACGAAACCATCCATTTTCGAGGGTTCCCTATGGCTTAAGAAACAACCACGTTGTCACGTTGATTATTTCTATCCATCTTGTCCTACGTTTTTTTCATTTTGACCGATGCACATGGCGACTCTGTTGGACTTTCTCACGGCTTGTGAAAGTGACAGGCTCGTCCAAACAACTAAGATGGTGAAACCGTGCACAGCCGCGCTTGATAGCTGATGGTGGATGATCGATCAATGGTTGATTGATGGTTAACTATCGAAGATGATAATCAGCGATAGGGTGTCTGATGTTATATAATGGTTGATGGTGATGATGATGATGATGATGATGATGATGATGATGGTGATAAGTAAGTAATGACTCTGACAAAGCTGGTCACGATGGTGATCATTCTGAACACGCGGAAAACACAGCGCTGCTAAACCCTCCTGGACACAACCTCCTCTTGTACGCTCTTGGAGTTGATAGATATGTATCCATAGGTGTATCCTTTATAGATACATACACATATGTACACGTGTGTGCTTATATGTATGTAGACATGTGGGTGAATGGTCATTTTCATATATACATATATCATCATATATATGTGTATAATGCAAATGGTGGTTTCTCAAAATGGAGGGCCCCCAAAAATGGTTGGTTTATTACTATAAATGACTACTAATGGATGACTTATGGGTACCCCTATTTTGAGAAACAGCCAAATAGACAATGAAATATGATTGTGGGTCAAAACAATGCACCCCCGCTGTTCACATCCCAGACACGACCAGTAGTCGAACTGTTGGGATGTTCACTTATCCATGGCTGTTGGTTGGTCAATATGGACCAGCAGCCATATATAGTCGGTATATCCCCCAGTACTGTTGCTTTTCACATTCTATTATCAGCCATTAGCCAGCTGTTGAACTCTTGCCTGCTTGCTCTTACATTGGCTTAACCCATGCGGCTGTGCTGCAATCCCCTTGCGCAACTGAGCTCCAGGTGCATCCACCTTCGCCGACCTCTGGCAAGAGACCGGTGCATTTGCAGCGCTGAAGACTGGTTGGTTGACCAATGGATAGCAGGTATAAGGCTTCAGGGGCCTTCCAGGGGTGGGACCATCGTCCTAAGATCTCAGGTATAAGAACAGATTGACAGATGACTGGCTGATTTGCTAGTGGATAGCTTGTGTATTGCTGTTCGTTGGGTCCATTTAGCTGGGTATATGCAACGGTAGTGCGAGCGATGATGGCTAATTGTAGGGGTTCATAGCCAACAGCAACCAGCAATCAGGTGGCGTATCAATAGGTCTTAGTAGCCATAGGTGCTGCCAAAACATTTCAAAGTTGCAACCCACCACTTCGACCAAGTAAGCTAATTGGATGACAATCTGTGCACAATTTGGATCCGTATGGGGTTTCTCAGATGGGGAACCCCCAAAAATGGTTGGTCTGCGACTACGAATGGTTGAGAATGGATGATTTGGGGGCACCCTATTTTGAGAAACCAACATATATGATATATATGTGTCAACCATAGTTAACCATAGAAAACCACCATATAAGGATAGCCTGCTGTCATCAACGCACCAGGATGATCATCCACCGCTGAAATCTCAGGCATTGAAATCATGTTGGAGCCATTGCTGGGGTGCACCACGGTCGGTTCTTCATGAGGGGACCATGGTGAATCAATGGTTAATGATGGTTCCCTCATGAAGAACAGGTCTTAATGATATGGTTCACTACAATCATGATGGCTGATACCGGTTAATGATATGGTTAGTTAGTATATTATGGTTTACTACACATAGGTGGTTAATAATGGTGGATTGAAAGGATGTATGGTGTTGTCTATGGAGCATGATAACTTGGGGTCCCCTATGAACTGAGAAACACCAGTATGGTGGTTTCTCAAGTCAACTTGGGGGTACCCCAGTCATCATCCAGTTTATTTACATTCATGAACCATGTAACGTAATAAACTCCAACCATTTTTTGGGGTACTCCTATTTTGAGCAACTTCCATATATGGTGTTGTCCATGGAGAATCTTCATGTCCATGTTTAGACCAGCATTACATTTACATCACCTTAGCAAGGCTGCTAGGGTTACACTGCCTTGGCCATCAAAAACATGACTGCTTCATCTCGAAAATACCCAGCAACCAAGCTGTGTCAGGGCATCAGGTGGGTTGGGATGCCATGGCAACTGCAGCTGGGGTGGCAGCTGGGGTGGCAGTCGCATTGACGGGCATGAGTTCGCCGTTATTGTTGCTGCCTAGCAGCTAGTATCTGTCAAGAATCAGTACCTATGCGTAGCCAAGATTCACGATGGTTGCTCAACTTGACCATCATTAACCATCATTAATTGATCATCATTGACAATTAGCCGCCTTTCTTGGCCAGCTTCCATCAGTCAGTACCAGCTTATTCACCACTATCAAGCATTACTGTAAGCATTCTTGTTGATGATGAAACCCTTTAAATTAACGATACCTAGGGCCCTTGTCTTGAAGCCATCGGACCCCCATTGGTGAAGCACCAAGACCACCTGCCATGACCAGCACCATTCAGGTGCTGCATGGAACTTTGGAAAAAGCCTTGAGCCTGAAATCATCCGATGAGGCTCCAGGGTGTGGGCAGTTGACGGTTGCTAGGTGTGGTTGGGGGTGAGGCTGGTTGGCGGTTGGGCTGGTTTGGAATTGGTTTCGGGCATGGTTAAAGATTGTTCTCAATGGTTAGGAGGGATTATGAATGATTGGTATTGGTCGATTATTCAGTGAATACTTTTTGCCATCGTTCAAAAATTCCGAATGGTTCTTAGTGGTTCATCATAGCGCAGTCATGATTTCGACAAGAATCGAGATTGATGGGTTGGGGTTCTGCAACTGCTGGTTTCGAACTGCTGTGCAAACTTCACTGGGAGATAGTTTATGAAGAAACAGCATGGGCTGAGGAAGACTGTTTGTCAGCCAACCATCATAACTGGCTTTGTCGGGTGTTATTAGTATTTCCCGACCAAGAATCCTGCTCTGAACAAGTATTTCAGTTGCTCCGATTTAGGGTATGTTCCTAAAAGGGGGACCCAAATGATCCAATTCACATGCCGAAAGACATCACTGCTGCGTGTGGTACAGCTTCAGAACCAAAGCCATGTTTGATGTTTTTGGATGTTACCGGTGCAGCCTCCCAAGACACAAAGGGCGTGGTCCAAGTGCTGATCAACTTCCAGGTTCTCAACTTTGGGAGTTGCAGCGAAAACCCAAATTTGCCAGCTGGGAACTTGTATAAGTTTGAGACATCTTCAGACTGTTTCAAGTGATTTGTTGAGGTTATAGCTTGAAACAAAGGACTGCCAGCGATCATTTCGCAGATACTGTTTCAACTTTTGCTTATTTGTTTTGGACGAGTCTGCCAAGCAGCAAACGGGGACAAATTGGATGGGGAATTCCCAATGTGTCGTGATCCACCGTCGAACCCCCAGCACGCAGCAGAAATCAGCCCCTCAGGAAGCAAACTGCAGTGCACTCCCCTCCGTATGATGTTTGTGTATTTGTCTCAAAATCTGGTTGACTTCTCACTGTTACACTTGCATATTTCAAGCTGATTTATGTTGATAGTTAGAGTTGTGGTTGAAATTCTTTGTCCCAACTCGACGCGTTGCAGGAGAGGCAGTACCTCAATCTTCGCGGTGTTCCCCTCTGAAGCTGCTTGGGTGGCGACACCGCCATGGCCCATGGCCTCTTGTGAAGCAGGGAGCGGCGTCGTCATTTCATTTCGCACAGCTTCAGAGCGCGGTTCACCGGTCAGTCCCTACCGGAAACTCGGTCGGGAACTGTAACCACAAGCGTGTTCAGAAAAAGGGTGAGATGAATCAGGCGAATCTACGTAAGGGGGTTACCACCAAATCATCTATTATTAATGATCTATAATCATTTAGAGCGATAAACCAACCTATCCAACGTGCAGTTTTGGACAAACCCACATGAATTCGCAGGTTTTCACCAGGGCAAGAAGGGCTCCGGATTTGGAATAGGACATGTTTCATGGTAGATTAACGATCGTAAACCGCAGCCAATGTCAATGGTAATAAGAACTGATTGACCTCTATCTTTGAGTGACATATCATGGATCTTCCATTTCTAGCGAGTTGGTGGTTTCAAACGTTTTTCGCCCTTTTTTCAAGATTTGGGCTAGTTGGTTGATTGACGAGCATATTGTGGGGATGGGTTTTGAAGCCACCAAGCAGCTACTGGTCGGTTGTTTTCAAATGTTTTCAACATGTTTTCTTTTCCATAGTAAGGTTGGTTGACTGATATTTTTAGGGGTAGTTATTTTCACCAACCAGGCTAGTATTGGGCAGCGGGATGTTGATTGTTAGGCTGAACTGGAACCCGGGTCGAAAGGTGGCAGCACTATTTCTGGTGAAGCAGCGACAGTTCGAAGGGGGCATGGCATACAGTTTGGGGGCATGATATCCGCAGACGGTCAATGATTCATGATTCATGATTCATGATTCATGATGATGATGATGATGATGATGATGATGATGATGATGATGATGATGATGATGATGATGATGATGATGACGATGACGATGACGATGACGATGATCAATCCTTCCGAATGTGCCTGTCCAAAGGTGTACCCAACAGTTGGTCTTTCTTGGGGTGGTTGGGAATATCACCATTGATGGCTGACCCTCGATGCCAGTCATTGGCAACCTACCGTCAATGATTTGTCACGGTACCTATAGGAGAATAGTGATCTGGTGGTTTCTCAATTCATAGGGCTACCTTTTCTATCATCCAAGTCATTAACCATGGCTTTCATCAAAAACCGACCATAGTTTTGGGTTTCCCAAACTGGCTTGAGAAATCACCATGACTAGTAGTTGTTGAACCACTATTCTTGGTGATTCTACCGTATGAGTCACCGTTATTAACCACTAATAAAACAGAAGTTTTACCATCATTATCCATGAATATCCCCATTAACCATTAAAAACCATTACTAACCAGTATTAGCCATTCTTAACCATTAATTAATCATTATTAACCAAAATTACCATTACTAACCACACCTTAACCATAGAAAATCCCTGGTCGACTAACCCTCAGCAGCCACCCCCGGAATGGATCCTGCTGTTCAGCACGGGGCTGGTCGACTCGCCGGGGCTCACCAGTCGACCGCGGCTCGAACATCAACCAACGCCAACCGGCGAAATCCAGCGAAGTAGTCAACCAACTTCACCGGCTAAATCAATGAATCTACCTCATCCAACTTCAACCATCCAACCTTAAGCAACCAACCTCAACCAAGCTAACATCGCCCAATCGACCAAGGCCAACCAGCAAAGTAGTCAACTTACCAGGGCAATCAGCCCTTCAGAAGGTTGGTCAACCGACCGCCCTGGAAGGAGAACCACGCCTTCGTCTCGAGGGGCGCGTTTCGAGCCAGAGAGGGTGCCCTGGGTGTTGTCGTGGTAGCTGGTGGAAGGTTGGGAAGCCATGGTTGGTCATAGCTAGTCAACTAGTTTCGAGAGCTGATGAGCTATAGTTGGTCAATGATAGTTTGGCTATGGGTGGTCAAAGATAGTTGGAAATGATGGGTTGATAATGGTTGGTCAATGGCTTAGCTAGTGATTGGTGAATTACTAATGGCCGTCAACCCTGGAGAATGATGGATGAGAGCGGCAGGTGATGCTTCATAATCATGATTTTTGCTTCAAGAGACCCAGCCAAACAACGGGCCGGAGTTTGCCTTCCCACCTGCCCAGTTGCCACCCTGGGATTCCACTACCATTCAAACAATGGTTGGTTGATCCCTTGTGGTAGTTCAAATCCCTTAATCAAGCAATGGTTGTTCAGGGTTTAACCATTGATTAAGTAATGGATTGAATCAATTGTACAATGATTTGTAAAAACCACGATTGCTAAAAATCAAGAGTTTGAATGGTTCTGGAATTCCAGGGTTGGAACAATGGTTGGTTAATCCTTTGCTAAAAACCATTGAAGAAATGGTGGTTGGAATCCGAGGGCATAGATTCAGAGACAACTTCAAAGACACTGGCCAGTGCTTGCCCAGGAATAGCTGCTATTCCTTTAGCCTTCTACCCTCGAAAAAAACCCTGAGCATTTCGAGGGGCAACCCGATGGCTATCCAGCCTGCTGGCATCTTGTTGGTTGCTTCAGAATGCTTAAGATTAAACAGATCATGGCTAATCATGGTGAATTCTTGATGGTTAGTTGATGGCTATCAATATCACTGATGGTTGATTGACGGTTATCAAAATAGCTGATGGTCAGTTGATGATTAACTGATGGCTGATTAATTGTTCATTGAGGATTCATCGTGGCAAATGATGTTAAGTATATATATATATATATATGGTATTTTGATGTTTGCTTGAAATTCTGAGATGCTATCCTCCCTGAGGTTGTGGTCATTCACATTTGCACCAGTATCCCGTGCCTCTTTCGTCCCCCCAGTGACTAGCCATGGATCAAGCATTCTTGACCATTGTTGACTCATTATTCACTCAGTATTAACTCATTATTGACTCAGTATTAACACATTATTGGCTCATTCTTGACTCATTGCTGGCTCATTACTAGACTCATTCCTGACATACCTGACATATATAGCGAAAAATCCACCAGATCAAGGCACAACTCTCAGCACAGTGAAGCATCAAGCCTGACGATCTGACCCACCACGTTGCCTCGTGCCAGGCGAAGATGAAGCCGTGACACGAGCAACGTTGAGGTCGTACCTGTTGCTGGGGTCAGGACCTCAGCTATGGCAGGTCACAGCTGGGTTGCGGTTGACCAAGCGATGCCAGGGAGGTCCGTTGCAGTTCGCCCGCTGGGGACCTGGAGTCCCTGCTGTTTGGTGGTTTGATTGGCAGTTTTCATAGTTGATTATAGTGGTTAAAGATGGTTAAAGAGGATGAAAAACCAGCAATATAGTGGTGAAACAAGTACTCTTGGCTGGTTTGATTGACATTTTGACTATTTTCCCAAATGTAGTTATGCACACATGGTTGGTTGACAAGCATATTTTTCATGATGGGGTTGAAACCATCAACAAGTGTAGGTTTACAGTGGTTCATTGGGGTCAATAAGCAACAATGGTGGATGGTACAGTAATGGTTAGTATTAGTGAACTACCGGGGGATAAGTTCAGCAACAAAGATTGGGAATACTTGCTGCTTAAGGATGGTACACCAGGGGCGTTTGACCCACAGCCATATTGATCATCGAAGCGGTTATTTATTAACAAGTCATTACTGTAACCATTATTATTGGAGCATGAAACGTCCAATCATCACTAACCATCATTACATAGCCATTATTTGACCTTCAGGAATCCCTTATTAAGCGATATTCACCACTTAGCAAGCACTCAGGCAAACTAAGCCCGTTGCGTACAAAATCCACCATGGAAATAGCTGGTCTACCTATTTAAGATGCTGGTTTCACCTATTCAAACAGTGATTTTGCCTATCAAAAGTGGCGATTATTCAACATCCAGGTGAGTTTCTCCCAGAGGGTCTCCTGTCATTACTCCTTATAGTTGGGACAACTGATCCATTATATATTGGATACCGTTCAACTTTGTTGATCCGATGTTTGTACCGCCATGACGGTTGTGGTTGTTGTTGTGGTTGTTGTGGTTGTTGTTGTTGTTGTTGTTGTTACAGATCCATGAATACATATGAATAGATGGATATTTGTATACTTGTTTATGTATTTACTTGTTTGTTTGCCTACGGACAGAATTAATTATATATTTGCATCCCCATGATTGTTGCTTGTCCCATGATTGCCTACCGCGCCAAATCATCCACTTGCGATTTGGATTACCCGTCAATGCTGCCAGATTTCCGTTGTTTCCATGATCGATGAGCTGTCGCCCTTGTAGGTCCAAGTATTTCAAGGGATGTGCGAAGCGAACATGGGAGCTGGCCTGGCAGATGTAACCACGAGAATTTTGATGACTGTTGGTGATCATCACGTATCATCAACCATCAGCTAGCACTATTCAACATCGAACAACGTCAAGCATCATCAACTGTTGTCAACTGTCGTCAACCATCATGCCCAACCATCAAAAACAAGCAAGTAATCATCAATGAGCATCGTTAATGAACCATTCACCAACCATTAACCAATCATGAGCCACCCTTCATCAACCATCTTTGACCACCATGAACTAACACCAACGGCTCCGAATTTCGGCCCCAGGAACCCAGTGATGCTTGCGGAAGGCGATGCCGTGCTCACAAACACAGGACCTCCGCTTGCAGCGAGACCCGGACACGACCCTGTGGTGGTTTCTCAAGGAGATGGGACCGCAACAACAGGATGGTCTAGTACTACAAACGGAATGACCACAAATTAAATGGTTAACAAAGTGGACGATTTGGGGGGAACCCCTATCAAATGGTGTCAACCAAATCAAATGGTTAATAGAGTGGACGATTTGGGGGTACCCCTTTTTTGAGAAACCACCATGTGAGTTGCTGAGTTTTTTTTCACCACAGATCAGCTCAGCCTCAGCTAGCGCAAACCACAACACACCCCCTCCCAAGCTGCATCAACTGATGGACTCATCGTCAGCAGCATCATCACCATGACAATCACCATCATTTGTCATCCTCATCCTCCTCATCCTGATCCTCCTCATCCTTATCATCATCAACATCAACCACCATCAATTAGCATCAACTAGCATCAAACATCCATCAACTAGCATCAAACATCATCATTCATCCTCAGCCACGGTAGGATGGCGCACCTGGGCTGGTAGCTGGCTGCTGGCGAAGCACCTGGAGGCACTCTTGAGTGAGTGATCCAGGGGTTTGTCATCGTACGCTCTTGGTCATAGTACGGTACAATGACCCACTTATTAACCATGTGGTGATTTCCCAAAATAGGGAGCCCAAAAAATGGCTGGCTTATTGCTATGAATAGTTAATAATGGATGATTTGGGGGTACCCCTATTTTCAGAAACACCCAGGTGTTAACGGGTTGTTCAGGAGTTGTTAGCCATTGCCTCAGCATACTTAAGCATAGCTTCACCTGTTGCTTGTGAATACTTCGTGGCAAATTCACTTGCTGGCGTAGAAAAATCCACCATTTTATTTATAGCTGATTTGCCCACTAACGGTATTTTAGCTTCCAAGTTTAGTTCCTGGAGGACAATGCACCAGCTTGGGATTATGTTATGAAGTTAGATGAATCTCAATGGTTGGGATCACGTTGTCTCAAATGGGTAGATATATATATGAAGCCTATGCTATGACCTCAGCAGCAACACTTGAACCAAGTCTCCCTTTTCGAAACAGTCAAAACGCAGTGCAGCAAGATCATTCTCCCGTTGTGAATCCCAAAATCTTGATCTCTGGGAAAACATGGGAAAATCCATTGATTTTTGATGATTCTTGTGCAAAAATGATGATTTTCCGCAGGAAAACCCATGGATTTGGGGTGGTGGACTCCACCCTGGCCACGTGGTGTGCCATGCTCCAGGCTCACCTCCCATCCTTGGATCATTTCGAACCGCCTCGTCGGATTCTGGACGCTGCCACGGCGGTTGGCGCACCACCCGACTCAACGAACCAACCAACCAATCCACCTGCCAAATGACCAAACCAACCCACCAACTAACCCACCAAGGTGACAGCCAGCAGATTGCACTGAACTGTTTCACATTTTTTGGTTTGGCACTCCCAGTTCCGTTGGTTGGTGCGTGCTGCTTCACTGCGATTCACCGTGGGCTGCTCCGAAGAAACCTGCTAGCTACTTGCGACATCAGATGCAAAAACACTGGCTCGTCAGTTGGTGGTCTAGGACCAATGATTGTTGGAATATGATATCCAACGTTAAGGACTTGTAGGTCTATAACCAACAAGTACTGGTACCAAGAACGATCATCAAATCAATTTGCAGCCATGAGCAGGAACAATCCTTGGACATGTCCACCTTCAGTTTGCCGGCGGTTTTTGGCATGTGGATTCCCATTTTTTCCTACCTTTGATGATAGCAGTAGTGGTAGCTCCATGCCGTAGCCCTAGGCCCTTTTCCTCGTCCTCAGAGACCGCCCAGCTACAACTTGTAAAAAATGCATCACACTCCAGCAAATGAACCTGGTTGTGTAGCAAATCCATCATAGAGACGGCTGGTTTACCTACAAAAAAATGGTCGAATTTCACAACTATTGAAGTGGTGATTTCACCTATCAGGACTGGCAATGTTTCCTAGACCATTGAATCCTTGGGCTAGCAGAGTACCTGGGGATCTGAATGATCAACCTATGAAGTGCCTAGAGATGCTCACAATTGTGATCTCAGTGGTCATTCTGGTGAGGACTTGTCCTGTGGTACAGGCGCGGCTCGCGATGCAGGGGAGTTGAGCGGCTGGTAATGATTACGTGGCGGTTAGCTATGGTTAACTAGTGGTTAGTTAGTGCTTAATGCTTTCGGATGATGATGGTTGACTAGTGGTAAAACTAATGGTTAATAAGTGGTAAATACTGGTTACTGGTTGATAATATGGGACAATCACCAACAATCATGGTCAAACAACTACTACATAGTGGTTTCTCAAAACAAGGACCCCCCCAAATCTAATTAACTGGATCATAACTGGGGGTACCCCTATTTTGAGAGACAGCCACATGATGGTATGCTCGAGATTGAGCGTCGAATGAAATATTCACCGGTATAATTTTAATCATGCTTAGTGATGAAATACTGATAAGTGGTTGCTGCAACCAGTACTGATTACATGGACCTATGCTGGTAATCATTCTGTCGATGATCCCCAGCAACTGGTTTGATTATTACATGCTTGATACTAATACCAGTCTTGATTGCTGTCTACATGCGCAAACGGGTAATTACGCCTAATATCGGCAAACAAACATGAATTCACATAGGGAGACCCATGATTTGAATCATGGTCATACTTGAAAGGTTGGTAAGAATTACTGAGTCATTGTCAGAGATACTTCTTCTATGACCTTATTTTTGTGAAAAGCTGCCGGGCTACCCCCCAATCCACAAGCATCTATGAGGGGAGTCAAAAGGGGAGCTGCTATTTTGAGAAACCACCATCCTTCATCACCTGGGATGCAGCAGTCCTGCTGGCTGAGTCAGTGTGTCCTGTCTACCTAGTCCATCAGTCTGTGCCCTCGCAGTTGGTTGGCGTTACCTGGTTCTGGACATACCCAGACACTAATCATACAGCAATCGCCTGCACTGTTGGTGGATAATATAGCTGACAAAAGTATGACAAGCACAACTGGTTATCTTATCTGATCATCTTTTTGCTGCAGACCACGTTACCCAAAAGGACTAACGACTCACCCTGTAATGTTAACCCCGGATTAATACACCCGGGGTTTCTGAATGGGGAGGTCCATAAACCATTCATATGGTGGTTTCTCAAAATGGGGGTACCCCCAAAAATGGCTGGTTATTACTATAAATGACTACTAGTGGATGATTTGGGGGTACCCCTATGGCTTGAGAAACAGCCATATACAGCCTGCTTGGTAGTTCTCCATGGCACATCTATAGCTTGGATCTCACTGCTGCTAGGTCTAGCTGGCGTGGCCCTGGCGAAGGCTGGCCACGAGGCGGCCAGGGAGGAACGTGGTGCAAGAGCTATGGCCCCCATTAGGACCACAAATCCATGGCTGTATGGATATGTACATGCATATTTACATATAGACAGTGAATACTTATATAGTATATGTATTTATATGTAGATGTATGTGATAAGTACGAATATACGTAACTGTCAAACATATCAAAATTACTTTTACAAACATGCACATATATATACATATATGTCATATATCTTTTTATTTCAATATATATATATATATGTACAAGTATAGATCTATTTATATACATATATATCTATTTATATATATATCAATATATTTATATATATATATAAATGTAGATATGTATATGTACATATGTATTTGTATACGTATTACATATTTTTTGAGGGACCGTGTGAGTGAAGCTGTGAATCCTGCCAAAAAGGCCTTCCCTTTTTGGTTGGTCGTGCTGCAACGCACAAAGCTTTAATAATGTATGTATGTAATGTAATGTAATGTAATGTAATGTAATGTAATGTAACGTAATGTATTCTAATGTAATGTAATGTAATGTATGTATTTATGTATGTATGTATGTATGTATGCATGTATGTATGCATGCATGTATGTATGTATGTATGTTATGTTATGTTATGTTATGTTATGTAATGTAATGTAATGTAATGTAAAGTAAAGTAATGTAATGTAATGTAATGTAATGTAATGTAATGTAATGTAATGTAATGTAATGTAATGTAATGTAATGTAATGTAATGTAATGTAATGTAATGTAATGTAATGTAATGTAATGTAATGTAATGTAATGTAATGTAATGTAATGTAATGTAATGTAATGTAATGTAATGTAATGTAATGTAATGTAATGTAATGTAATGTAATGTAATGTAATGTAATGTAATGTAATGTAATGTAATGTAATGTAATGTAATGTAATGTAATGTATGTATGTATGTATGTATGTATGTACTGTTTCCCAACCCACTCTGGTAACCAAATTGCCGCACAAATATTTTTGAGGCAATATGGAAAGGGCGCGGTCGATGGGGTCCCATTGACGACTGGGAATTTGAGTAGTAACAAGGTTAAACAGCAGTAGCAGAAGTAGTGGCAGCACGGGTGGCAGCAGTAGAAACGGCGTTGCCATTGGCGTTAGCACTGGCCGTATTATCTTTACTCATGTTACTAGTGCCCATGGTTGTTGTTTGTTGTTGTTTGTTGTTGTTTGTTTCTATTTGTTACTGATTGTTTGTTTTTGCTCTTGTTTTTACTGTTGTTATTGCAGTTGCTGTTGTTGTGGTTGTTTGTTGATTGTGCCGCCGGGTTTTCTTGATTTTTTTGCTTGATTACCGTTGGGGATAGCGCCTTGTGTTTTTGAAGTGCCATCAATAAAACATGATGTCAAAATTTGTTGAATGCCGCTGGAGTTGTACAGGCATGGTCGTCATCCATGAAGTGAACACCTTTGTGTTTCAACACCGTCAACTGATCCCCCCTGCGCACGCACACGCGCGCACGGCAAAATACCAGCGCTTCACCATGCATGTGACGCTATTAGTTGGCTAGAATCCCCATACGTCAAGTTGGTTTCCGGTAATTCCGCATTTTTGCAGGGTGCCATTACTTGTCACCTGTGTTGGTTGTAATTTGTTGGTTTTTGCCGGGTACAGTTTGGTTGTTTTGTGTTGAAAGCGATGGCTGTGGAAGGGTTTGGTGGAACCGTTTGTCCCAGGTAGTTCTGTGCGATTTGGCCGAGAACGTTGGGGCGCCTAACGCGACCATGGTGTGGGTGAGGTTTGAACTACAGAGTCATCCCCTGCAAGTCGATGAAAACATTACCCTCTGGTAAACTAACATGGCTGGTTGGAAAATCCACCAATTGTTGATGGTTTTGCAGGGTTTCTCGCCAAAATGTAGTGATTTTCCAGCCAGCTATGTTAGTTTACCAGAGGGTAAGACATGTACATGCATTTAAAGAAGTACGTGGACATTCGAATGAATAAATCAATGAATACTTATATATACAGTTTATTTGAGTACAGGACAGCTATGGTTTCTAGTAGTTACAATTTACCATTATTGGCGTGCCGATCTGAGATGGTGTTGTGGCAGGCTACCCTGGTGGTGCTAACCGCGGATGACCGACCTCTCAGACATGCTGATGTTGGGAGCAAGAACGGAAAACCCACTACGACTGACGCTTCAAACTCCGATGCAACCAACGTTCCGAGCAACCAACGCAATGATTTTCAGTTGCTGATCGTTGCTGGTCGTTGCTTGCAGTCTACTCTTAGCTTCCCAGCTCTTTTGATGCGGCAAGCTTTTGGAGGAGGACCCAAAAAATCACTCTTTGATTGGAGGATCGAACGAGCCGAAGAAAATTATGGATCAGAACGGAGCAAAAATGATGAGGATGATATGCATATCACTATGGAATATCTACCCATGGAAACTAGAACCTCTCATTTGCAACTTGATTTTCGTGGAGGTCGCATTTGCTACATCATCCTGATGTTTGCTCCACTGTGGCGCATTTGCAGCCTCTTGAGGATTGCTGCTCATATTATATTGCGATGAACCTGATGAACCCATCGGTAACCGGAACAGCACAGACGCCACACATGCATTGCTTGTAACACGGGGTCTGGGAGGCACGGTGCATCCCTACAAGAGGACATCAAAGAAGTAGGTGTTGTTCTTAATGGTTTGCGAGTTTTTTACTCATTTCATAGAGACGGGGAAACGTCATCAGCAAACTACTTTCTTGAAGAGCACAAGATCATAGCTGTCATCCAGACGAAACACCAGGCCAAAACGGCTCACCTCAACTGGTTTCTAGTTTAAGTTTTTCAATTTTCGCTAGTAATTATCAACAAATGGTGGGTTGACTAATGTTTTTCATCGGGGTTGAAACCACCAACCAGTCAAAACCCGGTAAAACTTTGCAGAGTTGATCCGTTCGTGTCAGGCGGTCAGTCCCCCACATCCTTGCAGCAGTCTTGCGACGGATCACGACCTGATGCCATCAGAAGATGAATGACGGGAACCCCCAAACATACCATTTTCGCTGCAGTGACCATAGTCATAAGGAATGTGAAAGGTTTTAAGTGTAGTGAATAACCACCACCCATTATCACATATGATAAGGTGCTAACCTCCGTTTTTCCTGCGTGTGCCCATCCCGAACTTCACACATGTCTGCCCGAACTGACCAGGAAAGTAAATTAGATAGTTCGGAACGTGATTGCAAAGCACCATCATTGGCCAGTCAGTGCTTGCAAAGAGCCTTTGTTTTTTGGGGATTCTTCCCCCATTTGGGGCCCATCATTATGAGCCATGCTGAACCATCATGAACCATGATTAAACACCCACATGCACAGCCAATCCATGAATGACGCATCTTCACCATCATCATCACGGAAAAACATAACCGTGTTCATCATCATGAACCATCATTAGCCACTATCAGCCACCATCGAACAATATCAAGCAACACTGATCATCATCAACCACCGCCAAATACTCACCATGTTAGCCTTGATCAGAAATTGCCAATGATTAAACACAGTCAACCGCAGTTGATGATCATCGACCATCATAAACCATCCCCCTTCAATGCGCCATCACGATTCATCATCTAATCTGCAACCATCAGGAACCATTGATCATGAAGCCTTCAAGTTAACACTTATCAACGGTTTTTCAGAGATAAGTAGCATTGATTGTTACGTACTATCATCAACCACTATTGACAATTGCTATTCATTATACATTATTTGCCACTGCGAAACATGACAACCATTGTTGACCAATACTTACCTATCATCAACCATGAATGAACCATAGCCATCACTCACAAACCAGTACATAGTCATGATATATTAACCTGACATTCGAAGATCGGCCATCTATGGCTGATTTTCCCAGGGTTTCCCCCAAAAAGGTGCGATTTTCCATTGCCAAGTTAGTTGAACTATCATTGGATAACTATCATCAACCATTGGGTAACTATCATCAACAAGTGCCAACTTAGTTTAGTCATTCGGGAAACTCTGCTCCATAAGGTAAATCATAATTTCCCAGGGTTTATATATTTCCAACTGGACTTAACTCAATGAAATTTTGATTTACCTTACGATTGGCAATCAGTTGCCAACATTGTTACCAACTTAATTTTATCATTTACCAATCATAAGGTAAGTCAACTTAACCATTTCCCAGGGTAAGTATCACAACCCTCCCCGCAGGTCGCCACGATTCGGGAGAACCTGCTTCGCAACCGATCGCCCAAACATCCCCGGGTGCGGTTTGGGAAACGCCGCGCAAGTTTGTCAGTGGTTGGCACCAGCGGTGGTGGAGGATGGTTTTGGATGGTGGTTAGTCATGATTATTGGTGTGTGCTGGTTAAACCATGGTTGATAAGCTAGTTCAGGATGGTGTGTGCTGGGTAAACCATGGTGAATAAGCTAGTTAAGGATGGTTAATGATGGTTAAGGATGGTCAATGATCGGCGACGGTTGATAGCGATGTTTAATTGGCAAATGATGGTTAAGAATTATGACTAATGATTGGTGCTGAATCATGGCGAATCATGGTTGATCGATGATGGTTGACAGTCGGAACAATTGCTGGCAATGGTGCCGCCCAGTGGTGAAGAATGATTGTCCAGAATTGTTTTTGATATTAATTGAGCCAAGTTCGGAGGATTACTGGTGAAACCCTGATTTTCATGTCCTTTTTCCTTTCTTTGCTAGGCCCTGCTAGGCAAATAATACAGTGGGATCATTGTCCGTGAGCCGCCTGCAATGGCTCATTGATTATCCATTCCCATCTATGCCTGGGGGAGGATTCTCATGAAACTGGTGTTCGTGCTGTTGGTCTGTTGGTTGGCTGTTGGTTGTGTCGGTGATGGGTTATTGGTCGCTCGTTGTTGTCATGGTTGTTGGTTGTTGCTGCTGCTCTCCAAGTTGTTATTCTTGTTGTTGTTCTTCTCCTTTTTTGTGGTCGTCATCATCGTCATCATCGTGTCATTGGCTGTCGTGGTGGATGTTTTTCTAGTTACCCTTCTCGTGCTCTTGGTCCAATGACACAAATCTTTAAGGGTTTTCTAGCTACCCCGATGTCATTCGAAACCCTTCCAGTTGAGTAGTTCTCCTTCCAGTTCCCCTTCCAGTTTCCCTCCCAGTTCCCCTTTCAGTTTCCCTTCCAGTTCCCCTTCCAGTTTCCCTTCCAGTTACCCTTCCGGTGATCCTTGGTTTATCAGATTGTTCCTTCTTGTTCATTGCATGCCCGTTCCTGAACAACATCTCAATGGGATCCATAGTGATCTTGCCGGATTTGCCGGCCATCGGCCATGATGCCAGTCAGTCCAAGCATCCCCCTTCTCTACCACACACGTTGATCGCTTGTTGATACTGTGATTGTTGGTTATTCCCAACAGCAGGATGCTTTAAGGTTTCAATCTCTAGAAGCAGGGGGTGGTGGCACCATGTTCGCAGAAAATTCTCGGCGGTACGGGTTCCGGGAACCTTGGAACCGGCTGTTGGGTTGCAAAGCTGGGTTAATATAGCATGTATATAATTTATATAATATATACATGATATAATTCTTTATAATTCCATATACAACCATCTTGAAATAGATAGAATATCCCTCATGGTCCAATTTTTTGCCACCATTGAGACGATCCAATTTGATATTTGATCAACTCCAGGACCCCAGGATCACTATGTACATAGATATCAATCCCAACAAGGGCTGTAAGTGTAACATCCAATGTGATATTCCAGGATGACTATGTAGATATAAAAATATATGTGGGTGTTTCTCAAAATAGGGGTACCCTGAAGTCATCTAGTTATAAACCATCTATAATAGTAAACCAACCATTTTTGGGGCTCCCTATTTTGAGAAACCACCATATATATATATTTAAATATGTTTATATATATATATATATAAATATATATATTTATATATATGTATATGCAATAATATACATATCAATCCCAAGAAGTAACTGTAACATAGGACATCTGTTGCGGCTCGCCAGGTGGATCGAGCCAGGGTGGTTGGTTACTCTTGGGGTAGACCCTTGCCCGAGGACTGCAACTAATGGGCTGGGTCCCAGGCTGTTTGGCTTGAAATCGATGGTAAGCTTGATGTGGTGGGTCCAAATGGTGGTTAAGAATGGCTTCATGAGGGTTAATTAGTGGTTAAGCATCCTTGAGAACAGGGGATAGTAATTCCTAACATTGGAAAACTATGGGTACAAATCATGGCTTGAAATGGTTTCAACTTCAGCCAAGTGATGAGAATGATTGGAATGCTTTGATTGATGGTTGTTGATGGTTACAAAATGGCGTTCATGACAGTTGGGATTGGTTTCTAATGGCTTGTAGTTGCTGATCATGGCCAAAATGGTTTATCATGATTAATGATTATGGCTACTAACGCTTAAATATGGCAACATATCGCGGATTTTAATGACTAATAATGTCTAAGAATCATTGTCAACAGCTTTTTGCAACAGTTAACATATAATCATAGTTGATGGTCATGGCTATATGTTTAGTAATGGTGTATAAGCATAGGCAATAACAGCTAACAATGGTCAACCATGGTAAATCGTGATTAAAGCTTGATAGTGGCTACTCACTTGGTGTTGTATGATCTGCCACGTTACTTGCCAACATTTTGATGAATGGAAACAGGAGATTGTAGCTGCTGCTGATGAGTTTGTTGGAGGGGTTACAACCAGCAACACTAAGCTTTCGCAAACAGTGGCTGAATAGAATCCACCGTGGTGGTTTTGGTGCAGTGCAGTTCTCAAGTGCCTATGTGTCAAGCAGTTAATCATCAATTTTATAGGGGGTAAGAACCAGTAATCACAGGGAATACAATGGGTACAGATGGTGCACTACCAGGATTTTGACCCGCAACCAACTGTTGATTGATCGTTTGTGAGATGTTGTTTTTGGCAACGGATCCACAGATGGTGCCGAAAAAGATTCACAGGCGAGGATTGGTTCGCCGGTGGACGGTGAACTTTTCTACTTAAGAACATGTAAGAAAGACGCTGGGCAAGGCTCAACCTGCAGTGTCTTCGTTTGGTTGACTTCATGTTGACGACGATGGTGGACGGTTGATTGATTCAATCAATTGATTTGCAGAATAGATCCCAAAGCTATGGATTGATTGGTGGATTGATTAATTCAGTTTGATGTGGTGGTTTCTCAGTTCATAAGGGGACCCCCACTTATCATCCAGTGTATTAAGCATTGATAGTCATACACTCCAACCATGTCAACTTGTCACTGGCGTGAGAAACAGCAGTCGTTGAACCATTCTTCTTGGTGATTGTCCCCAATTTTAACCATTATTTGCCATAGTTAACTCCCAAAAATGGTAATGATCCAACCAGGGCCATAAGAGCCAACCATTATTAACTATTCCCAACCATTAATAATCATGACAAACCATTATCAACGATTATTAACCAATATCAACTACTCTCAACCATTATTAACCATGATTAGCCATAGTCATTGCCATTGTTAAACCAACCTATTTGGTTCATCGATACGTTGATTCATGACGATGATCATCCGCCGGACCAACCGGTAGACCCCACGATGGGCACCACTGCAAGCAACAAAGTTCAGCCAGTTCTGCCCCGGGGTTCGATCGACCAGTTGGTAGTGGTTATGGTTAACCACTACTACGGCTTTGTAATGCTTAACAATGGTTCTTTACACTCATGCTCAATCACGACAATCATTCACTAAGTTAGATGTTTAGTGTTTTGTGGGGATTTGATGGGTTTACCACCCACTTAAACTTAAAGCTTTGGGGCAAGGGATCCAGTTGCGCCACCCAGAAATTGCATGGTGAAATGCTCCACCGGCTATGACCAACCAGGATGACCAAGCAGTTATGACTGGTCGATCATGTGCAACTGGGGGAACAAATTCGGATTCATGCACGAATAGGATTCACGCACGAAAGATTCATGCACGAATGCCGTCGGATTCATGCACTAATGAGGCCGGATTCACGCACCAAAGATTCATGCACGAATGTGGTCGGATTCATGCACGAATAATTCCCGGATTCATGCACGAATGTCGTCGGATTCATGCACGAATAATTTTCGGATTCATGCACGAATGATTCCCGGATTCATGCACGAATGATTGCCGGATTCATGCACGAATGATTGCCGGATTCATGCACGAATGATTGCCGGATTCATGCACGAATACTTTTCGGATTCATGCACGAATGATTCCCGGATTCATGCACGAATAATTTTCGGATTCATGCAGGAATAATTGCCGGATTCATGCACGAATAATTCCCGGATTCATGCACGAATGATTTTCATGCAATTATCAAAGCAGATGTCATCGTTCCAGAGAAGTTGTCATCGTTCCAGAGAAGTTGTCCTCATTCCAGAGAAGTTGTCATCATATCACAGGGCCACCTAATAACGTTCGTGTTTGCCTGCTCCCAAAAGAATTGCAAATATGTCTTTACTGGCCACATATCATAGAAGTTGCCATCGTTCCAGAGAAGTTGTCCTCATTCCAGAGAAGTTGTCATCATATCACAGGGCCACCTAATAACGTTCGTGTTTGCCTGCTCCCAAAAGAATTGCAAATATGTCTTTACTGGCCACATATCATAGAAGTTGCCATCGTTCCAGAGAAGTTGTCCTCATTCCAGAGAAGTTGTCATCATATCACAGGGCCACCTAATAACGTTCGTGTTTGCCTGCTCCCAAAAGAATTGCAAATATGTCTTTACTGGCCACATATCATAGAAGTTGCCATCGTTCCAGAGAAGTTGTCCTCATTCCAGAGAAGTTGTCATCATATCACAGGGCCACCTAATAACGTTCGTGTTTGCCTGCTCCCAAAAGAATTGCAAATATGTCTTTACTGGCCACATATCATAGAAGTTGCCATCGTTCCAGAGAAGTTGTCCTCATTCCAGAGAAGTTGTCATCATATCACAGGGCCACCTAATAACGTTCGTGTTTGCCTGCTCCCAAAAGAATTGCAAATATGTCTTTACTGGCCACATATCATAGAAGTTGTCATCGTTCCAGAGAAGTTGTCCTCATTCCAGAGAAGTTGTCATCATATCACAGGGCCACCTAATAACGTTCGTGTTTGCCTGCTCCCAAAAAGAATTGCAAATATGTCTTTACTGGCCACATATCATAGAAGTTGCCATCGTTCCAGAGAAATTGTCATCGTTCCAGAGAAATTGTCATCGTTCCAGAGAAATTGTCATCGTTCCAGAGAAATTGTCATCGTTCCAGAGAAATTGTCATCGTTCCAGAGAAATTGTCATCGTTCCAGAGAAATTGTCATCGTTCCAGAGAAATTGTCATCGTTCCAGAGAAATTGTCATCGTTCCAGAGAAATTGTCATCGTTCCAGAGAAATTGTCATCGTTCCAGAGAAATTGTCATCGTTCCAGAGAAATTGTCATCGTTCCAGAGAAATTGTCATCGTTCCAGAGAAATTGTCATCGTTCCAGAGAAATTGTCATCGTTCCAGAGAAATTGTCATCGTTCCAGAGAAATTGTCATCGTTCCAGAGAAATTGTCATCGTTCCAGAGAAGTTGTCATCATATCACAGGGCCACCTAATAACGTTCGTGTTTGCCTGCTCCCAAAAAGAATTGCAAATATGTCTTTACTGGCCACATATCATAGAAGTTGCCATCGTTCCAGAGAAATTGTCATCGTTCCAGAGAAATTGTCATCGTTCCAGAGAAGTTGTCATCATTCCAGAGAAGTTGTCATCATATCACAGGGCCACCTAATAACGTTCGTGTTTGCCTGCTCCCAAAAAGAATTGCAAATATGTCTTTACTGGCCACATATCATAGAAGGTGTCATCGTTCCAGAGAAATTGTCATCGTTCCAGAGAAATTGTCATCGTTCCAGAGAAATTGTCATCGTTCCAGAGAAATTGTCATCGTTCCAGAGAAATTGTCATCGTTCCAGAGAAATTGTCATCGTTCCAGAGAAATTGTCATCGTTCCAGAGAAATTGTCATCGTTCCAGAGAAATTGTCATCGTTCCAGAGAAATTGTCATCGTTCCAGAGAAATTGTCATCGTTCCAGAGAAATTGTCATCGTTCCAGAGAAATTGTCATCGTTCCAGAGAAATTGTCATCGTTCCAGAGAAATTGTCATCGTTCCAGAGAAATTGTCATCGTTCCAGAGAAATTGTCATCGTTCCAGAGAAATTGTCATCGTTCCAGAGAAATTGTCATCGTTCCAGAGAAATTGTCATCGTTCCAGAGAAATTGTCATCGTTCCAGAGAAATTGTCATCGTTCCAGAGAAATTGTCATCGTTCCAGAGAAATTGTCATCGTTCCAGAGAAATTGTCATCGTTCCAGAGAAATTGTCATCGTTCCAGAGAAATTGTCATCGTTCCAGAGAAATTGTCATCGTTCCAGAGAAATTGTCATCGTTCCAGAGAAGTTGTCATCATTCCAGAGAAGTTGTCATCATATCACAGGGCCACCTAATAACGTTCGTGTTTGCCTGCTCCCAAAAAGAATTGCAAATATGTCTTTACTGGCCACATATCATAGAAGTTGTCATCGTTCCAGAGAAGTTGTCCTCATTCCAGAGAAGTTGTCATCATTCCAGAGAAGTTGTCATCATTCCAGAGAAGTTGTCATCATATCACAGGGCCACCTAATAACGTTCGTGTTTGCCTGCTCCCAAAAGAATTGCAAATATGTCTTTACTGGCCACATATCATAGAAGTTGCCATCGTTCCAGAGAAGTTGTCCTCATTCCAGAGAAGTTGTCATCATTCCAGAGAAGTTGTCATCATATCACAGGGCCACCTAATAACGTTCGTGTTTGCCTGCTCCCAAAAGAATTGCAAATATGTCTTTACTGGCCACATATCATAGAAGTTGTCATCGTTCCAGAGAAGTTGTCATCATTCCAGAGAAGTTGTCATCAT
>VSDK01009909.1:113988-126273 GCA_009767595.1 Symbiodinium kawagutii
AGAAGTTGTCATCGTATCACAGGGCCACTTAATAACGTGTTTGCCTGCTTCCAAATAATTGCAAAAATGTCTCTACTTAGAAGTTGTCATCGTTCCAGAGAAGTTGTCATCATTCCAGAGAAGTTGTCATCATACCACAGGGCCACCTAATAACGTTCGTGTTTGCCTGCTCCCAAAAAGAATTGCAAATATGTCTTTACTGGCCGTGCACATATCATAGAAGTTGTCATCGTTCCAGAGAAATTGTCATCGTTCCAGAGAAGTTGTCATCATTCCAGAGAAGTTGTCATCATACCACAGGGCCACCTAATAACGTTCGTGTTTGCCTGCTCCCAAAAAGAATTGCAAATATGTCTTTACTGGCCACATATCATAGAAGTTGTCATCGTTCCAGAGAAATTGTCATCGTTCCAGAGAAGTTGTCATCATTCCAGAGAAGTTGTCATCATACCACAGGGCCACCTAATAACGTTCGTGTTTGCCTGCTCCCAAAAAGAATTGCAAATATGTCTTTACTGGTGCACATATCATAGAAGTTGTCATCGTTCCAGAGAAATTGTCATCGTTCCAGAGAAGTTGTCATCATTCCAGAGAAGTTGTCATCGTATCACAGGGCCACCTAATAACGTTCGTGTTTGCCTGCTCCCAAAAAGAATTGCAAATATGTCTTTACTGGCCGTGCACATATCATAGAAGTTGTCATCGTTCCAGAGAAATTGTCATCGTTCCAGAGAAGTTGTCATCATTCCAGAGAAGTTGTCATCGTATCACAGGGCCACCTAATAACGTTCGTGTTTGCCTGCTCCCAAAAAGAATTGCAAATATGTCTTTACTGGCCGTGCACATATCATAGAAGTTGTCATCGTTCCAGAGAAATTGTCATCGTTCCAGAGAAGTTGTCATCATATCACAGGGCCACCTAATAACTTTCGTGTTGGCCTGCTTCCAAAAGAACTGCATGTTCATGCTATCGCACGGGCACCTGGTAATGTTATTTTGTGTTTACCCCCGGATGAGTTGATTCAGTGATTTCAGGATTTTTATGTTCGCCATCTTGTTGAATCCTTCCGGCGGATACAATTTGTGTATTGTTGAGAATATGTGCCATCATCACAACAGGTAGATTGATCAGCAGGGGCCCACCCGTGATCCTTGGACTCTTGGGCTCTTGCTGCTGCCCACGCTGCAGGCACGCTCCTCAGTCGATGGGGGTCTTGGCGCGGACTGGAGCTGTGTTTGCTGTCGTGGGCGGTGCCAAATTGTCATTCAGGGATCAGAAGACCTAGGCAGTTGAGAATGGAAATGCTTGCGTTTCTGTTTGTGGAAATGGGACAAAGAATTCACGTTTGGAAAGCACAGTGTGAAGTTTCACGTTTACGTTTGGAAAGCACAGTGTCAAGTGTTGCCGGTCTGTCTGCTCAAGTCAAGTGTGCTGCAGTGGATTGGGTAACGAAACCAGTCGCTGGGAAACTGGCACGGTGGAAGCCATGGACTCTTCTCCTCCCCGCACTCCACAGTCATGCCCAGATGATTCTCGATTTGATCGAATATAACGTTTTTTTCTCCAAACATTTTTCTGTCCTTATATCGGTTGATTACATCTTGATTCGAAACACCAAAGCATACAGGACTCGGCCTTTCTTCGCCATTTGGACGAAGAGGCGCCCTCTCCACCGAATCCTCGGGACAGCCCATGGACTCAGCGTTGGAAAGGCCAGGGACGAGATGTTTGATTTGGGTGAGTTGGCCTTCCAGTCTTTGACGTGTGTATTCGTAGAACGTGCTAATGAAGCCGAGGTTGTTCCATCTTTTTGATGACCTCGTTTCCAATCCGGGCCACCGGAGCAAACCAACCGTTTGGTCTTGGAGTAATCCACCGGGGGGTCCTTCTGGGGCTGCTGGCCAGGATGGTTTGATCGTCAGCGAAATGCGTCTCGTGCTTTTGAGCGCGCAGACTTTTTTGATTTGAGCACTCAGACTCAGACCCAGTGCCTGGCCAAAGGTTTTGTTTCGTCTCTGCTTCCTACTTTTATTTGCTCTCATGCTCCTACAATCCATGCATATAAACACATATCTGAATGCTTTTATATTTGCGTATACAGAAGAATGTGTAGATATATATAAATATAGTTAAGAACAAAATATTGTTCAATATTGGAAACGCTACCCTATATATATATATATGTATATATATATATATATATATATTTGTTACCATGTACGCAATAACACAGACACATTCATGTGCAACTATAAATATGTTGGTTTGAGATGTACATTTTTTTCAGCGGAGCATACTGTGAGACTTTCATCTTCTTCAGATCCATTTTTCTCCTCGTCTCAGGAATGTATCATCTCCCATTCCGATTCTTTCTTCACCGGAGCCTGTGTCCACGGAGCCGGTGTGGGAGCCTGCCAGTGCGTCAACGGCAATGCCGCCTAGCTCTAGCGATTGTCCTCCAGAGCCTATTCCCGCGAGCTCTAGTCATGCTGCCCCAGACCAATTGCCCATGGCAGAATCATTGCTAGAACGTGCAGACCAAGAACTGGAGCCAGTGAATGAGGGATCCAAGAAACCGTCCAAGTGGGGCCGTTGCAAAAAATGTGAACGTGCCATGCATGTACATACATATCGCAGCGGGCCGATGGCAGGAGAAATGCGCTTGGTCTGCGGAGGCTTGTGGTCCAAGAGCAAACGCTGCTTTGCACATCAGCCTTTGCCAAAGCATGCTTGGATTTACGTGGAAGATTGGAAGAAACGAGAGTACAGATCCATTCAGATGGCTTTGAAGCGTTCTTCCAAAGACAAACGCTAAGCAGACTTATCCTCAGCGGAAAAACAGGCCTGGGATAATAGAGGTGACTTTGCCTGCATGTCTTGATTGCTGGCACTGCCTTCTTGAATTTGAATATGGACACGGTTTCAGCTCGCCTGTGCTGATAATGGCACAAGGATAATCAGGTGAGGTCTTTTGCAAGGTCATAGGGCAGGTAGAGCCACATTGCAGGCGCAGAACCCGATGGTGCGATGGACATTACGTCGCAAATATGTCAAAGATGATGTTTGCAGATGTTGATGGAGAATCTTTTCTTCCTGGTCTTTTCTTTCCAATCCAACTTCGGCTCCCATGGCTCTTGACCTCTTCCTCTGTATATCAAGAGACATGTTGAACATGTGGACGTTGACTGTGGCCTGACAAGATTCAACGAAAACCACATCAAGGCTAGGTAAGATTGAATGAAGAAATCAGTTGTTCTTCTGACATGTGCGCCGGCAACACTTGGGCCGCTGTACTAGACGGGCTCGAGCTAATGCCACGGATCCGAAGCGGTCTGTGGGAACAAGTGTCTCGGGTAGCTTGCGATGTGGGGCAACTGACCAAGGACACTTTCAAGACCTTAGTGAAAGACAGCATCGAGGGCAAAGGCTATGTGAAGAAATTGCAAACTGAGGTGGTCGAGGAGGGCCAGGTCAAGTGGCTGGCCTATGCGCATTGCAACCAATGCACAGGTTGCAGCACCAAGTGGTTTTTCGAAGCCAAAGATGGTTTTCTGGAGCAAAGCAGGCAAGGTCAGTGCCGTGATCCATCGGCCGCTTCCAGTAGGGAAGCCCGTGCTGAAAGATTGGCTCACTTGAAGCCGTTGCAGGCCGGGTCGTTTTCCACTGGCTTTAGAGGCTTGTATATACGTGTGCCGCTTCGAGGCTAGAGCCGCCTAACCCGTGGAATGCAGAGTTTTGTGGGGGCATGTTGGGTCTCTTGCAGCTTGGGTGAAGCTCACAATGGGGCTTCCGTTGGGCTCATGTTGGGCCGGTATTGGAGCTTAGTGGGGGCATGTTGGGTCTCTTGCAGCCCCAGTGAGCCGGACAATGGGGCTTGCGGGAAGCATGAACGGACGATGTGCCCGTCCATGCTTCGCACGTTTCCAGGTTGGGCTCATGTTGGCCTTCTGGTGGGCTGCAATTGGGCTGGGGTGAAGCTCACCATGGGGCTTGCGGGAAGCATGAACGGACGATGTGCCCGTCCATGCTTCGCACGTTTCCAGGTTGGGCTCATGTTGGCCTTCTGGTGGGCTGCAATTGGGCTGGGGTGAAGCTCACCATGGGGCTTGCGGGAAGCATGAACGGACGATGTGCCCGTCCATGCTTCGCACGTTTCCAGGTTGGGCTCATGTTGGCCTTCTGGTGGGCTGCAATTGGGCTGGGGTGAAGCTCACCATGGGGCTTGCGGGAAGCATGAACGGACGATGTGCCCGTCCATGCTTCGCACGTTTCCAGGTTGGGCTCATGTTGGCCTTCTGGTGGGCTGCAATTGGGCTGGGGTGAAGCTCACCATGGGGCTTGCGGGAAGCATGAACGGACGATGTGCCCGTCCATGCTTCGCACGTTTCCAGGTTGGGCTCATGTTGGCCTTCTGGTGGGCTGCAATTGGGCTGGGGTGAAGCTCACCATGGGGCTTGCGGGAAGCATGAACGGACGATGTGCCCGTCCATGCTTCGCACGTTTCCAGGTTGGGCTCATGTTGGCCTTCTGGTGGGCTGCAATTGGGCTGGGGTGAAGCTCACCATGGGGCTTGCGGGAAGCATGAACGGACGATGTGCCCGTCCATGCTTCGCACGTTTCCAGGTTGGGCTCATGTTGGCCTTCTGGTGGGCTGCAATTGGGCTGGGGTGAAGCTCACCATGGGGCTTGCGGGAAGCATGAACGGACGATGTGCCCGTCCATGCTTCGCACGTTTCCAGGTTGGGCTCATGTTGGCCTTCTGGTGGGCTGCAATTGGGCTGGGGTGAAGCTCACCATGGGGCTTGCGGGAAGCATGAACGGACGATGTGCCCGTCCATGCTTCGCACGTTTCCAGGTTGGGCTCATGTTGGCCTTCTGGTGGGCTGCAATTGGGCTGGGGTGAAGCTCACCATGGGGCTTGCGGGAAGCATGAACGGACGATGTGCCCGTCCATGCTTCGCACGTTTCCAGGTTGGGCTCATGTTGGCCTTCTGGTGGGCTGCAATTGGGCTGGGGTGAAGCTCACCATGGGGCTTGCGGGAAGCATGAACGGACGATGTGCCCGTCCATGCTTCGCACGTTTCCAGGTTGGGCTCATGTTGGCCTTCTGGTGGGCTGCAATTGGGCTGGGGTGAAGCTCACCATGGGGCTTGCGGGAAGCATGAACGGACGATGTGCCCGTCCATGCTTCGCACGTTTCCAGGTTGGGCTCATGTTGGCCTTCTGGTGGGCTGCAATTGGGCTGGGGTGAAGCTCACCATGGGGCTTGCGGGAAGCATGAACGGACGATGTGCCCGTCCATGCTTCGCACGTTTCCAGGTTGGGCTCATGTTGGCCTTCTGGTGGGCTGCAATTGGGCTGGGGTGAAGCTCACCATGGGGCTTGCGGGAAGCATGAACGGACGATGTGCCCGTCCATGCTTCGCACGTTTCCAGGTTGGGCTCATGTTGGCCTTCTGGTGGGCTGCAATTGGGCTGGGGTGAAGCTCACCATGGGGCTTGCGGGAAGCATGAACGGACGATGTGCCCGTCCATGCTTCGCACGTTTCCAGGTTGGGCTCATGTTGGCCTTCTGGTGGGCTGCAATTGGGCTGGGGTGAAGCTCACCATGGGGCTTGCGGGAAGCATGAACGGACGATGTGCCCGTCCATGCTTCGCACGTTTCCAGGTTGGGCTCATGTTGGCCTTCTGGTGGGCTGCAATTGGGCTGGGGTGAAGCTCACCATGGGGCTTGCGGGAAGCATGAACGGACGATGTGCCCGTCCATGCTTCGCACGTTTCCAGGTTGGGCTCATGTTGGCCTTCTGGTGGGCTGCAATTGGGCTGGGGTGAAGCTCACCATGGGGCTTGCGGGAAGCATGAACGGACGATGTGCCCGTCCATGCTTCGCACGTTTCCAGGTTGGGCTCATGTTGGCCTTCTGGTGGGCTGCAATTGGGCTGGGGTGAAGCTCACCATGGGGCTTGCGGGAAGCATGAACGGACGATGTGCCCGTCCATGCTTCGCACGTTTCCAGGTTGGGCTCATGTTGGCCTTCTGGTGGGCTGCAATTGGGCTGGGGTGAAGCTCACCATGGGGCTTGCGGGAAGCATGAACGGACGATGTGCCCGTCCATGCTTCGCACGTTTCCAGGTTGGGCTCATGTTGGCCTTCTGGTGGGCTGCAATTGGGCTGGGGTGAAGCTCACCATGGGGCTTGCGGGAAGCATGAACGGACGATGTGCCCGTCCATGCTTCGCACGTTTCCAGGTTGGGCTCATGTTGGCCTTCTGGTGGGCTGCAATTGGGCTGGGGTGAAGCTCACCATGGGGCTTGCGGGAAGCATGAACGGACGATGTGCCCGTCCATGCTTCGCACGTTTCCAGGTTGGGCTCATGTTGGCCTTCTGGTGGGCTGCAATTGGGCTGGGGTGAAGCTCACCATGGGGCTTGCGGGAAGCATGAACGGACGATGTGCCCGTCCATGCTTCGCACGTTTCCAGGTTGGGCTCATGTTGGCCTTCTGGTGGGCTGCAATTGGGCTGGGGTGAAGCTCACCATGGGGCTTGCGGGAAGCATGAACGGACGATGTGCCCGTCCATGCTTCGCACGTTTCCAGGTTGGGCTCATGTTGGCCTTCTGGTGGGCTGCAATTGGGCTGGGGTGAAGCTCACCATGGGGCTTGCGGGAAGCATGAACGGACGATGTGCCCGTCCATGCTTCGCACGTTTCCAGGTTGGGCTCATGTTGGCCTTCTGGTGGGCTGCAATTGGGCTGGGGTGAAGCTCACCATGGGGCTTGCGGGAAGCATGGGCGGGCGTTGTGCCCGTCCATGCTTCGCACGCTTGGAGGTTGGGCCTCACTTGGGCTCATGTTGGGCCGGTATTGGGGCTTAGTGGGGGCATGTTGGGTCTCTTGCAACTTCAGTAAGCCGGACAATGGGGCTTGCGGGAAGCATGAACGGACGATGTGCCCGTCCATGGTTCGCACGTTTCCAGGTTGGGCTCATGTTGGCCTTCTGGTGGCCTGCAATGGGGCTGGTGTGGGCCTTACTGGGGGCATGTTGCGTCTCTTACAGCTTGGGTGAAGCTCACCATGGGGCTTGCGGGAAGCATGGACGGGCGTTGTGCCCGTCCATGCTTCACACCCTTAGCTGGGCCTTAGTGGGGGCATGTTGGGTCTCTTCCAATTTCAGTACAGCTGACAATAGGGATTGCGGGAAGCATGAGCGGGCTCATGTTGGGCCGGTATTGGGGCTTAGTGGGGGCATGTTGGGTTTCTTGGAGCTTGGGTACGGCTCGCAATGGTGCTGGAGGACGCATGGACGGACGATGTGCCCGTTCCGGGATCACATGATGTGTCATGTGACTACATGTTCTGGGATCATACATGTTGTTTTGGTACATGTTTGGACACTGCCCCGTCCAATATAGTAGCTTGCCTGCTCATTGGATTGTCATCTCTCTAAAACTCTAAGACGAGTCAATTTCGAACTTCTTCTGTTTGGGTTTGGACCCTCGAACGTGTGTTCACTTGGCGCTACCGAGTGGCAAGGCCAAAGCACAACTCATATCGGAGCAGTTGCCTGCCGACGAATGCCCCACCATGCAGCAAGTGAAGAAAGCACATCGGAGGCGTGCGGCCAAGGCTTCCGGTAGCTCTGCGCAGCAGCCTGATACTGTGCAAAAATGGTTGGACTTTGTAGCAGACAAGGAGCTCAGCAATGAAGAGAGAGACGCGGCTGAATTCCAATATTTTTCCTTGGTACATGAGGCCGTGGCCGCCGCTGTGACTAAAAAGTTTCCTTCTTCCAATCCCTTTTTTTCCTCTGCGAACATTATAATTTCATAATATATTTGATATCTTTGTCCACTATTCCATTGAAATCTCATGCGGTCGCTTCATTGAAAGGTGGTTTTTGCAAGCCTGTTACCTCCTGTAAAGCAAATTAGTTGGGCCTCGAGAAATGCTATTTTAAGACCTGGTAGGCGCCCTGGCTACCTATGGTGACGCTAGCCGAACCTGTACCAGAGCCTACTGCTGGTTCCACATTGATGCTGAGTGAAAACATGGTTTCCTTGGTCTCTGAGATTCTCAAGCACGGGGGTCACCGACGAAGTGGCCGACTGCAGATTTGCGTGGACGCAACCTATAAAATAAGCAACTCGAATTGGGGATTGATCATTTGCTCCATCTCGAATAAGCATGTGCATGAGTGCAAGTTTGCATCCTCGGAAGCATTGCCGATTGCTTTGGGCTGGATCCCAAAGGAGAGCCAAGCCTGCATATCTTGCTTCTTGATTACAATGCTGGAAACGTACCATACCAAAGGACTTGCTTTGCGTCAAGCAATCAGTTCAGTTTTGGTGGACGGTGCCAAAGGTGCCGCCAAAGCCATCACACAGGCCAGGAGGGTCCAAAAGTTTTCAGGAAGACTGGTCGCTCCTAGCCCCCCCGTTAACATGGCAACCCTCGTCATCCCCATCATCACCTGCGCCCTCATCAGCCTCACTGCTTCGTTCACAATGTCGTCCTCAACCTCCGTTCCAAAACCATCAAAGATTTCTCATTCTCCAAGCCAACCACGGGGCAGAAGCTTGCAACTGCGCAGGTGTTGGGACAAGGTGTACATGTGTGCCGGGATCTGCACCATGTGCTGACAAATGCTCGCAAACTCCCTGCTCACACATCGCATGGTGCGGCGTTCGCATCCTACGTGGCCGGAGAAATACAGTACACGGCTCCACTGGCTTCAGCCGCCTTGTTCTCCTGTGCTTGGGAAAGCATCATCAGCGACTTCGTGCAAGCTGGTCGCCTCAAAATGGCGTCCTGGATCCAAGAATCTCTGCTGTCTTGGAATGAGCGAACCAAGTGTTACCGAGCGCCTTGGAAAGGTGGTATATCTGTGCCGTTCCTGCCGCCCGGGTACGGTCCAATCACTTGCCAGCAGGCGTTGGGAAGACTGAACGGAATCTTGAAAGGAGCCTTGCCGGTGAATTACCACACACTATGCCTCTCTGCCGTTTCTCCACTGCTCGAAGCATCTCTGAGAGCTCACATGTGCGCTGCCCTCAGTCGTGATGCGAGCCCACAAGATGCTAGTAGTCGAAGAGACCATGAGATTTGAATAGTAATTGTAGCAGAATTTTGGCAATTGAATTTAACAATCCACAAAGCACCGTCATTTCATTGCTCGTTCCCACCCATCGAATGTTTGCCGCGGGCTCGAGGCAACAAAGGTTGGGTCACTGACCCCGAAGAGCGCATCGGCGATTGGAAGCCGGAAGGCGCCTGGAGCAAAGCAAACCCTCTCCTGTTGCATGGAGAGCCCTGGCAGACAGAACGCTTGGATTTTGAGGCTTGAGCAGGGGCTTGTGGGCAAAAGTTTTTTTGGGGGATAACATTTAAATGTTCCCCGAATTGCTTATTTCAATCCCATTTGTGCAGGATGGAGCGCAGAAGAAGTTGCCGCCGTGTACAAAGTTCCTGCCCTTCACACCAGACAACTTCAAGGTCGTCGACTTTGCTGGTGCTTTTCACGGTGTCAAGCCGGAAGCGATTTACGTTTGGCCGCTGGACTGTGCTAGCCAACGAGTGGACCAAACCACAGCCAACTGGGTGACCAAGCTACTGTTGGCTGAAACACCTGCTGAGGCAGGGACCCGTGCACGTCGAAAATGTTTGCCGTGTGCGCATGAAAGAGTAACATTTTTAAATTTTCCAGTGCCTTAAACCATACGTGCGAAACACTGACCATGTTGTGATTGATGCCTGGGGATGCAGGTCTGGAGCGCGGCCGCCGAGCTTGACTTGCTCAAGGAGACTTCGGACGGGCAGAAGAGATTCAACATGGCCAAGTTGCGAGCGGTATCGACGCAGCTGTGCGTTGTTGTGGTGCTGGCAAGACCTCACAATGGCGTATCCTTTCTGTGCAGCTGCCACTTGCCCAGATTGTTTCACATGTAGCTCACTCTTTAACACCTTGGCGCAGTTGTTGCTTCAGAAGTGATCTGGAAACCGTGTCAATCATTCAGGGAATCAACAAATTCGGCATTTTTTCTTGGCATTTCCATCTGTTGTAACAAACAGAAACTTACGATATATCCTATTACCTCAGCTGACGCCAGCCCAAGCCCAAAATGCATAAAGAGAAGTCGCAGAACAAATCAACGTATGTTCATTATTCTGTATATGTTCGCAACTCACATGATGCTATTGCTGCCTTCATGCACCGCAAGTCTTTGCGCGGCTTTCGCAATCACTCAGGTCACGCTTTTGCAAAGATGGGAGAGTGTGTGCACCAGGACCTGACCAAATTTTTGCAAGGCGATCCTTCTGTGTCTCTATGCACATTGGAAGACATGACAGCTGCCGATGGAGCCACAGATTTGCAAGGAGGCGATGAAAAGAAGCGTGCGGAAGCTGTGGGGCGAAAGCCTGCTTTGCCCGCGAAAAGTGCCTGGCTGACGCTGAAAGACATCCAGTCCAAGGCCAAGCAGCGAAGTGACAATCGAAAGCGGCAGGCGTGTGAAGTGAAGCAGCAGACCTGGAAGATCTTTCGGGAAGGCGTGGGCTCAGAGTTCTTGATGGAGCCGCAACCCCAAGGACAGGCGAGACAGACCGCCCTGAGCAAAGCGACCAGGATGTTGAACGAGCACTCCGACTTCAACCACGTGTTCAGTGCCTTCACCTTGCTTGCCACCAGCCGAACCTCTCTCACAGAAGCCCGGAAGCACAAACTGGTGCACTTCGTGGATGCCGTGCACAATGACAGCGCAGCTCCGAGGCCGTTGAAGTGCCTCACCATGAGACTGATGGCCGACTGGCGATCGGAGAAGGCAAAGTCCGAAGGATGAGCGGAAAAAAGAAGGGCGTGGGCCAAGTGCAGTCGTGACAGAAATATCTTGCCATTCAAAACAGTTCCAGATGACAAAGAGCAAGGGGTCTAAAACTTGGACAGGGTTGTAGAAATTGCATGATTTGGGGGCATTTTTGGACAAACGCCCAAATCCAATACACATATGGATGGCAGAAAGCAGCGTGAGAAACCTAAATACCATTTGGCAGCCAAGTGAGGTCGTGTTCGTGTCGGATATTGCATTTCAAAGTATATATATATATACTTTTTTATTTATACATATATATGTATATATACATATTTATTTGCATTGAGGAGATTTTTATTTTGATGTCTCTCTCTCTGTTTACATGTACATTGATATATACATACATACATAAATATATATATATATATATATATATTTACATATCTTTATTTATTGACATATCAAAATACGATAAAGACAGTGTGTGGAAAGCGCTCACCTGGCTTCACCCTGTGGTCCTGTTGGCGATGCTTTGGTCTCAGAAGAATTGCGCAGCCAGTTTCGACGTGCCCAGGCTAGAGCTGAATTCCATCAATGATTGGATGTGCTAGCTGAATTGAGGAGAATTTGTTGTTACTAGCGTTACTATTGATCAAGGATTTGATATTCGGCAATCATGTTGAAGCACTATTTGAACATGGTTCATACAGGTTACCAATATTGAACCACAATGGTTACCCCAAGTCATGACGTGATGCGGCATCTATTAATCTATGTTGGCCATTCTCAGGTGTTCCAGGGCCTCAGTAATTACAAGAAACTGCCTGAAGTATCCCATCACAAAGCGTGTTTAACAGTTTGTTCCATGATATATACACCATTGGTTTTGATAATCATCGCACGAATGCAAACGCATAAGTGCAAAAGGACAAGTGCACAAATACGCTCTTATTAGTGCACGAATAACATTACACGAATACAATCTTATTGGTGCTGTTATTAGTGCACGCAGATTAGTGCACGAAGATTAGTGCACATTTACGCTGTTATTACTGCACGCAGATTAGTGCAACAAGATTAGTGCACGACTACGCTGTTATTACTGCACGAAGATTAGTGCAACAAGATTATACTGCACGACTGCGCTGTTATTACTGCACGAAGATTAGTGCAACAAGATTAGTGCACGACTACGCTGTTATTACTGCACGCAGATTAGTGTACGAAGATTCGTGCACGACTACGCTGGTATTACTGCACGCAGATTAGTGCACGAAGATTAGTGCACGACTACGCCGTTATTACTGCACGCAGATTAGTGCAACAAGATTAGTGCACGACTACGCTGTTATTACTGCACGCAGATTAGTGCAACAAGATTAGTGCACGACTACGCTGTTATTACTGCACGCAGATTAGTGCAACAAGATTAGTGCACGACTACGCTGTTATTACTGCACGAAGATTAGTGCAACAAGATTA
>VSDK01009909.1:142211-181413 GCA_009767595.1 Symbiodinium kawagutii
AAGTATCTGAAAGAGTTAAACAACCATGTAGCTTCAGGGCGCAAGGCTTTGACGAAAAGCACCAAGTCTGCTCTGCATAAGCTGTCAGAGGCACTGTTGCTTAACCACCCCAGAGAAATTTCGAAAGGTTTGTCAGATCACGTGCATGTGTACGTTGATGCTTCCTTCGAACCCGGTGGATACTCTGGGATTGGTGGCCTTTGTGTCAACAGCGATGGCTCGGTGCACAGTGTACCAAAAGACCTTCTGTGTCTTGTAGAACATGGTGACAAGGAGACCATCATCCTTGAACTTGAGATGGTAGCATTGCTAGTGGCGGCTACTTTGTGGCAAGATGTCTTGCGTTCGAAACGAGGTGTCTTCTTTACTGACAATGAACCTGTCAGGAAGAGTCTCATCAGAGGACACTCCCAAAATCACTTTGTCAGCTGCCTCATGGAAGCTTTCTATGAGATGGAAGAAGATTTACACTGCCAAGTTTGGCTAGAGCGAGTGCCTAGCCAGTCGAACCCAGCTGACGAACCGTCAAGAGCGGAGTGCTCCGACGTCATGGGCTGCACAGCCAGGTTGGGAGTTGATGTGATGGAAGTTTGGGTCAAGGCGGCCCAGTTTTCAGGGGGTGACAGCGCGGCCAAAGACTGACCCCAATTCTCAAAAGAAAAAGAAGCACTGCTTTGCTCTGAGTGAACTGTGTGCCGTTTTGTCAAAAGGAATAAAAACCTTTAGTTCAATCATGTTTATTCGCTGGACCTTAATTCACCAACCATCATTGACCATCATCAATGATAGACCATGGGGCTGGAGAGTGGAATCAACTAGCCAGTTAGTTATTGTTGATTCCAATCTCAACTAGCCAGTTAGTTAGCTTAGTTATTGTAGCCAATCTTGTTAGTTATTGCTGATTGTTGGAACCAACAATCAGCAATCACTAACAAGAGCCATTGTAAAGTGCACAGCGGTTGGCTGGGGAGCCGCCGCACTTGGAGTGCCCCCTGACTTTGCCATGTCCAAGGTCTACTGGTAATCGCTAGAATTGGTTGTTTGATGATCTAACTATTATTTACCAGATGGTTGGTTTACGAACCATGATCCTTGCATCATTTGTGTTTTCTGTTCGCCCGTGTTGTGGCTGATATCATGCATAGATGATGAATACACTCGGACAAGAATAAGAAAATCCCCTGGGAGTCAAGTTTACCACGGTTTTCAACGGTATCGGAAAACAACGCCATCAACCTCAAGATTTGCACCTCAGAGGAGTCTGATCATGTTCTGAGGTTTCATGCTGGTGATGAAAGACTGGTGAATCTTCACTTGTCACTACCCTTCCCCCAAAGAATAGCAATACATGTAATTTGACTATAGAAGCAATAATAAGCATATGAACTAAGCAATAGTTACCGTTGTGAATAATGACAACCATTCTGATAAACACTGATAAGCAATGTACTAAACAGTAGTAAGCCGATGTATCAAACAAGGGCAATCATATTTCAACACTATGAGTACCATTCTATTTGCGAGTAGCTGAAATATGATTGCCATTGTTGAAATATGATTATCATTCAAACAGTAGTTTCACTAATATTTGAACTATGGTTTGAATCATTAGATACTAGTAACTTGATCAAAACGGTTAAACTACTGAAAACTCGTAGTTTCATACTAGTATTTTACCATTAAACCATGGTTTGTTTCAAGTAGTTTTTCTGAACTATGATCACTATAGTTGATCACTCAGTATGATCACTAGTATTTTTCTGAACTAGTATTTTTCTGCCAGTTTGATCATTAACCAGGCTGTTTTCCCTATAATTGGTTACCCCTATTGTTATTATCCCCTATTGTTGCTGGTTAAGCGCTTGACCCATGGCCAAGTATGATCATCCATTCTTGGCAGCACCGCAAGCCTTGGCCGCCAGAGGACCTGTGTCGTCGGCGAGAGAGCGCCAGTGGGGGACGCCCAGCGGATGCCCTCCGCATGGGTGGATCGTTGGGTCGCCGTTGACTTGGCACTGGGCGGGTCGGATCGTTGAGAGGATGGGATGGTTGGCTGATGGGATGGGATGGGATGGTTGATGGGTTGGTTGCATGATTTCAATGATTTTATGGCTAGCAGATCGTAGTTGGTTTCTCAGGCAGGAGGCTTGGCAGTCTGTGGGTTTAGCGAATTTCAAGTTTGATGGGTCGCATGGCGGTAGCCAATCATAAACCAGTCACAACCGATCATGACCAATCACAACCAATCGCAACCAATCCTACTGGTCACCTGTCGTAAAATCAAGTGATTCCTGTTGTCATGTTCGAAGTGAAACACAAGCCGCATCATGACGCTTTGTCGCTTGAATCAAGGCAAATGTCCGACAACACTCAGATAAGACATTCACTCCAGGCAGAAGACAGTTCAGTATGGTTCAGTCCTGTTCCCTGTTATTTCATGTTATTTCTATATCTTTCTATCATAGAGCTTCACTCCGATGCTGGTGCCACCTTGCGCGCCCAAGCGCCTTGGCGCTTCCAGGGGTGAGATGAGCTCCAGCAGCTTGAGGCTTCACGTCGTATTGTCCACTGGTGGTGGGCCCCAACGGTCCCACGAAACATCCCAACTCGTGACCGTTCCACTGAGCGGCACAGTGGGTGACCTGAAACTCGCAGCCCAGGAGGCACTTGGAAGAGCTTTTCTGCAGCTCTTTGGATCTGATGGACGTCCCTTGGATCCAAGCGACTCGCTGCAACTGTTGGGGCTTCGAGATGGAGACGCCCTTACTGCCATTGCACAGCAACCAGAGCTGGCAGCCACGAGCCGAGCCTTTGCCATGTGGCGTTTTGGGGGCGGGGTCGTGACCTGGGGAGAACAGAAGGAAGGTGGCAACAGCGATGCAGTTCAGAAGCAGCTCAGGAGGGTTGTGCAGGTTCATGCCACCGAGCGCGCTTTCGCCGCGGTCTTGGCAGATGGACATGTTGTGACATGGGGCCAGCCAAGTTATGGCGGGGACAGCAGCAAAGTGCAAGATCAGCTGAGAGATGTGAAGATGATCTGCGCTACAGGCAACGCTTTCGCTGCAATCTTGGCAGGTGGCAATGTTGTGACATGGGGAAACAAGGCTGGAGGGGGTGACAGCAACAGTGTTCGGAACCAGTTGAGGGATGTGCGTCAGATTCATGCCACCCGGGCTGCTTTCATTGCATTTCTGGCGAATGGACGTGTAGTGACATGGGGCAGAGCAAGCATGGGCGGTGACAGCTCAGGCGTCCAAGATCAACTGCTACATGTTCGGCAGATTAGTGCCACTATGGGTGCCTTTGCTGCGATCGTGGCAGATGGAAGTGTTGTGATGTGGGGTGACAACTCCTGGGGCGGTGCCTGTCGTGGAGAGGTAAAGGCTCAACTAGTGGATGTGCAGCAGATTTGTAGCACGCAGCGCGCCTTCGCTGCCATTTTGCCAGAGGGTGGCGTTGTGACATGGGGCGGGAAAAATTTTGGTGGTGACAGCAGTGCAGTCTCTCTTCAGCTGAGGGATGTCAAGCAGATCCATGCATCCAAAAGAGCTTTTGCGGCAATCCTGGCAGATGGTAGCATTGTGACATGGGGTGACCGGCGCCATGGTGGCGACAGCTCTCAAGTCAGAGAGCAGTTGAGGAATGTTCAGAGGATTCACTCCACTGAATATGCTTTCGCTGCAATCTTGGCAGATGATAGTGTTGTGACCTGGGGGTGTGCAAATCGGGGCGGTGATAGTAGCAGAGTCCAAGACCAGCTGACGAATGTTCAAGAGCTTTATTCCACGGACTATGCATTTGCTGCAATCATGCCAGATGGCAGAGTTTTGACCTGGGGCAATCCATGCTTCGGAGGGAATAGCATCCTTGTTCAGGACAGTTTCAAGCGTATTTAGCCGCGGAAAAAAACAACGCGATCCGACCAAGATGCCGAGTGCTATGCGCAACACGGGTTGGCAAGCCGTTTGGTGGTGGTCTATTGCGAAAGGATCTCCTATGTAACATCCACTAGGTAGCACTAACCACCACTAACCACCACCAACCACCATAGCCACCACCTGTCGTCAGCCACCACCGCTGGTTGCACAGCTGGACAATAGTATCATATAGTATCAGTTGGTAGGCCATGAGTAATAATGAACCATATTGAACCACATTCAATAGTGGCTTGGTATTTCCAACCAGCTTCGTATTCACCAGCTTGGCCAGTCCATGGTGTCCTGGACCATGCTTCGCATATGCTTATTGCTTGGTCAGAGCTTGAGAGTCCCATTGTCAAGTTGAAACGAAGAGAAAGCCTAAGAATGACCAGGTGTACATTTTCAAGGGCAAAATCCACATGCATGATTCATCCTTATCATACCTTTATCATACATTTACCATACTGCATATTTGATGTTGATAGATATGGTATCCGCGTGTCGTTCGAGATGTAAATCATCAACCATTCAACCATTAACCAGCTAGTCAACTATTGGCTATGGCGTATTAAAACAATGTATTAACCACTGTGAGCCAAATAGCGATTAATAACTAGCTAGTTTAACCATTAACCACTAATAGCTGGTTAACCACTATTGACTATAAACTATAAACCAGCTAGGTAACTAGCTAATTAACCACTAACTATACAGTTTAACTAGCTAGTTAACCGCTATCAAAAAGATGGGAGTACTAGCGGCACAACTTGTTTCACTCGCCTTCCTCCGTAGGGACTTGAATTACAGCAAACCCACGAGGTGATCAACCAGACCATTATCAATCATTAGTAACTGCTGATTATAGTTTTATGTTAATTGCTGATTATAATCAACTATTATTGATAATGTGTTACCTGGTAGTTATCAATCATTATCAGCTGCTGATTACTGTGCTGCTTTCCTAGCGGTCGGCAAGTCACCTCAGCAAGGCACGGCTCGCCACACGCATCTCTTGCCCGAGGCCCTGTGCTCGTCTTCGCAGGACAAGTCCGCAGCGGTCGGCAGGAGACGCAGGCGCTGCAGCTGGGGCTTGCTATGGAGTTCAGTGGTGGATCAGTGATGGTTGGTGGTGGCTAGTCATGATTAGTGATCACCGGTGGTTAATGATGACTAGTGATGGTTGGGAGGTTGGTCGGTGGCTAGTGATTGTTGGGTGATGGTTGGGAAGAGTGATGGATTAGTCATGGGGAACAGTGATGGTTGGTGGATCAGGTCATGGTTGATGGTGGATCAGTCATGGTTGATGGTTGATGGTGGCTTGATCAGTCTTGATGGTGGCTAGTGATTTGTTGGGTGATGGTTGGGAATGGTTGGTGATGATGAGTGACCAATGAAGGTGGATAGTCATCAGTGGTGGTTAATAATGACTACTGATGGCTTAATCAGTGGTGGCGAATGATGATCCATGGTAGGGCATAGTGCTTGACATTGGCTAATAGTAATGGATGATATCCCATAATATCTGCAAGCCGCACCCGCAAAATCATTGAAAAAGGAGTGATTTCTATGAGGAAACAGTGAACTAGACTGGGGTGGGCACATTGCAACCAGATGAGTCCTGAAAGGAGTAGTACTGTCAACTAAAAATCAAATTCCTCTGCACGACTGGTCAATCCTGCGTGGGAACGATGGGGGCTATCATCTTGTCATTTTCAGTAGGGAACTTTTACTTTTTTTGGATTGCTTTGATATACAATACATAACCACATGGGGAAGTGACTACAGTTGCTTGTTTCAAAGTGGTTGCCTGTGTAGGATTTTTCCAAGAGATGCTTAACTGGTCGCATCCTCAGAAATTCATGAACCACAGGCATTTGTGGACACAAGTAGCCTCAAAAAGCACTCCAAAATTCTCAATGCGCATCCCAAATCGCTAGTTCCACCAATGAAATAAATGACTGTGACTTTGAGTTACCCTCCACTTTTTGAGAAACTCCAACCAAGATCAACATACGGCCCGTACACGGGAAACGTGCATTCATGCATTCATGCGTTCCTTGTGCAGCTACATTTATCTAATGATACATGGAAACATCTAATCATCCCTCACATTACAAGAGTAACTCATTTGCTAAATCCAACGGTCATTGTTGCTCATTATCCCCACTTTTAGATTACCTGCATAGCCTGCATAGCATTCAACCATTGTTGACATTGTACACACATTCTGAAACAGTATGAACATAACATGGTGAAATATTGTCAACCAATAAACCACATTTTGTGGAAAACACTATGAACCATCAGGTTATTATTCTGAATGTGAATGTTCAACCATTCTTTTATAACCATTGTCAACCATTGTCAGAATAAGCATTTTTGTTTTTGTTCTGATTCAATGTATACATACATATATATATATATATCTATATCGAGATATTTGGCATTCAACCATCATTATGTAACGGTTATGAATCATTCTCAGCTTTCCTTGTTGGCCTCTCCATTCTTGGTGATCACACCTTGGTATATCCCCAGCTGCGTATCATCAGCAGGTCATTGACAACGTCGCGGAAAGATTGGGCTACCAACAGGCGCGGCGGAAATGTTTCATGGTACCATGGATAGTTGGTGGTTACATTCTGTGATTTGGCTATGGGTCAATATTAACCTACTAATAGTGGGGAGAATCACCAACCAATAATAGGGAAAACAATGGTTAATGATAGGGGAACCAAGGGTACAGGGTTTTGACCCAATGCCGTAGGGATTGTGCCTATATGAGCCAACCATAGGAGTTAACCAGCTGGTTAATGGTTGATAGGGCTGGGGAGACTGACCAACAATGCAAATCTTTGGATGGTTTGTTGAAAGCCGGGTCATTGAGAGGATGTTGGGATGCTTTGAATGTCGATAGCGGCTTGAATCATTTTTGACCATCATCATGCCTTTGGAAATGATACCATTGACCATCATCAAGTATAATTCACCATCATCACGTATAATTCATCATCATCATGGACAAGTACCGTAATTAGGTATGATCCATTGTTATCAACAATCTTTGGAAACCATTATTGTGAATCATTGTCAGTCACCATTTGTATTATCAACATTTATGAACCATCGTTAGAAACCATTATGATTGACAAACATTGCCAACTATCATCAATGATATACCGTGCTCAACCACCATCGATAGTTATCGACCAGCAAAATCAACTGGAATTAAACACCAATACCCATCATGACATTATGGACCATCCAACAGGAATACCAACATTTTCATCAATACCATTCATCATTAAGCTCCAATATCCATCAACCATCCATACCAACCACCAATTCTCATCATCCTTAGGTACCAGTTGCATCAATACCGACCATCAATACCAACCATCAATGCCAACCATCAATGCCAACAATCAATACCAACCTTCAACACCAACCATCAATGCCAACAATCAATACCAACCATCAATTACCAACCATCAATACCAACTCTCATCAAGCACCACGCTGAACCTTCACCACTGCACCAGGTACCAGTGCCTTTGGAGCCCAGTTGGTTGGCTGGCCCTGCTTCCCCGTTGCTAGCCGATGCCAAGTACAGGCGATGAAGGGTCGTGGTGGTTGATGATGGTGGTTGAGAGTGATGGTGGTTGATTCATGGTGGATTAGTTGATGGTTAATTGACATGAATGAGGGTTATTGACAGGCTTCGCATTCCGGCGAAGCCCTAAGGGCTCGGAGCAATGGGGCGGGCTCAATATGTGGCGGTCAAGATTAAAGCAAAAATGCGTTGGAATAGCAAAATCTGACCAACTTTTCTGTTGGAGTCAGTGTTGTTAATGCAAAAAAAATGCTGGAAAGTCAAAACCTGACCCCCAGGATTTTAAAAAAAAGGGGGGTCAGGTTTTGACGCGAAACGCAACATATGCAAAATACACAAAGAGCAGCTTTGAAATTTCTGCGCTCCCAAACCTCAAAAAAACCTACTATTTACGACGTTTCGTCCACCTCGGAAGCTGGAAACACCGTAAGTACCCATGTTTTTTCACACCAAGGTGCTCGAAACCATGGTATTTACGACGTTTCGTCCACCTCCGAAGCTCGAAACGCCGTAAATACCGATGTTTTTTCGCACCAAGAGGCTCGAAGCCACGGTATTTACGATGTTTTTTAAAAAATCACGGTATTTACGATGTTTTTGCATACGAGCCTTCAAAAACGTCGCTATTTACAGTGTTTTTGCAACGTTGCAATTCTTTTTTTCCATCTCAAATTTTACAAAAACACTGTAATTTACAATGTTTTGCGCCTAGCCGGGAGGTTAAAAAACGCTAAAAAACGCTCCCAGAACCGTCGAACTTCGACCCCTCTCCGGGCTTGTTATCCTGGATCAATTTTTTCCCGATTTTTTTGATTTTTCCTTTTCACCCATGTCGCCACAAAACACCGTATCCCCACCCTATTTCCACATTTTTGTCGATTTGCCCTAAGACGAATTTTTCCTTCCGCCTGGGTCCAAAAACGGCTCCAAATGCAGACGAGAACGTCGTTTTCATAAAACAACGTTAAAAAACCTCGAGTTTTTGGGGTCGGGCGCCCCTGCGCGACCCGGGATAGCAAGCTAAGGCTTGATATGACCACGGCACGGCTTCGCTGGATAGAATGGGCTAACGCCCAGGTGCCGCCGACCCCCTTTTATAAGAGCGGGTGTGAGCAAGGACTGAACCTGGTATGTAACAGCTGGTGTTAGCTCCGCGTGTTTCCTTGGAAAGCCTCATCTCCCATCTCTGCGGTAGCAAGCCCAGACTCTAAACGGCAGGCTCGAACGCCATTACATGACCGTGGCCTGACTTGTTTTCTTGGAATGCCGTTAAAAGCAGATGGCCGTGGCTTGAACTGCTTTGGGGGCCTGCGGCGACGTTCGCGGGCGGGCAAACGGCAGGCTTGAACGCCATTAAAAGCAGATGGCCGTGGCTTGAGTTGCTTTCAAACGCCAATATAGATAGAGGAAGGATATGGGAAAACGTGGCCTGCTATAGATGTAAATCCTCTGCTGTTGGCAAAAGAGGAAGCATTGCCGTGGGAAGGATTTGAGGCCAGCCAAAGCTAGCGGGGCAATTGTGCGCAGTATTGATGCTTAACCAAAATCAGTGACAAGGTTTTGAGCCCAGCCAAAGCCAGTGGCAAGGTTCACGCCTACGGCGATCCCAGGCGCCGCCCCTGCCATGGCCTTGGCATAGACAGGGGCCGGCGGATATAATTAATAGGTGGTGGGTTGTTCAGTGGTTTCTCAATTGATTGATGGTTGAGAACGGTAAATGGTGGATAGTGATTTGGTTTGATGGTTGATTGTGGTTAATGAGGGTGAACTGATGGTTGTAGGATGATTAGTGATTAATACTGGTGGTGGTTCATAACGACAATGGTCAACAATTTGTTTTATAGTGTGGTTTGCAACTATTGCGGTCCACAAACGTGGTGCATACTGAGGGTTCATGACGCTAGGGAATGCTTATAGTACATGTCAATAATGATGTGTTATTGTGATTATTATATAGTTGGTCAATAACGGCGGTCAATTGCGGTTGCTCAAGAGCATCTAATCAACCAACCAAAGAAGCACAGAAACACTGCACTGAGCTCACGATTTCAACTATTTCAACAAGTGGCTCAAAGCACACAGACACAGACAGTTACCATCATCAAGCATAAACCATTAACGTTGACAATCAGCAACCGAGGAGAGAATCAAGTCACCAACTCACGGTTGGTGCACAGTCATCACCAGCCCAAACATCAGCAAGCTGGTTGAACCATATGGCGGTATATGAATGGGCTGCTTGGAACAACCGGCGAGTAACGTAACCAGCATCAATGAAGCTGGTTACGGGTGGATAACTGCGCCAACAGCCAAGAGAGGTGGTGAATTGCCAACAGGCAACAATGTTGCTGGTGACTATTCAACAAGCACGGCAATTGCTGTTGTTGCCATGTTGCCAACAGTGTTAGTGTTCAATCATAGTTCTGTTACCCTTTGGTAACCTGGAAATGCATTAATGGTGACCCAGGATTAATAAACCCCTGGTTGATTAATAGGGGGTATCCTTTAAAAGTCTTGGTTTCCCTTTAAAATGGCGACCCAGGATTCATAAACCCCTGGTTGATTAATAGGGGGTATCCTCTAAAAGCCTTGGTTTCCCTTTAAAATGGTGACCCAGGATTAATAAACCCCTGGTTGATTAATAGGGGGTATCCTCTAAAAGCCTTGGTTTCCCTTTAAAATGGTGACCCAGGATTAATAACCCCCTGGTTGATTAATAGGGGGTATCCTCTAAAAGCCTTGGTTTCCCTTTAAAATGGTGACCCAGGATTAATAAACCCCTGGTTGATTAATAGGGGGTATCCTCTAAAAGCCTTGGTTTCCCTTTAAAATGGTGACCCAGGATTAATAAACCCCTGGTTGATTAATAGGGGGTATCCTCTAAAAGCCTTGGTTTCCCTTTAAAATGGTGACCCTCCCAGTTAATCAACCAGGGGTTTATTAATCCTGGGTCAACATGACTGTATCACCGTATTTTACAGGTAAACCCCGGCACACCACTGAGTTGGCCGCTACTGGTGGTGACCCTTCAACCGTCAAGGATCGTAGGGGTTTTGTGTGGAACTTGTGGGACCTGCGACCACAATTGTCTAGTTAATGGGATCCATGTTAAGCCTGATGAACTTGATGAATCAGATAATTAAATAACCAGATAATTAACAAAGCAGATAATTAAGCAGATGATGCCAATCAAATAAAGCCATGTTTGGCTGTTTCACAATGGTTGATCAAGTTCCAACCAAGGTTAGAAACCTGATTCAAATGTTCAAGTTGATATCGCAGCTTCTGTCATGGCTCAATCAGAGTTAGTTCACCACCTACAGAGGTTGATTATTAACCATTTGAGGGAGTCCCGTTTCTACACATCCAAGTAGCCTTTCAACCACTATCAACCATCATTGTCCCATCAATTAACTAGCATTAGCCCTCAATTAACCAGCCTTAATAGCCTTTAGTGATCATCATTACTGTAACCATCATTTATCATTGTTACAGTGTTGCCACTGAATGATGAACATTATAATGATGATTTATCATTATTGTAATTGTGATCATTTACTAATACTGTAATAATTATGATGATCATTATTTGAATTATGATCATCATTATGGTTGTTATAACTATTATCATCATTTAGTAGTCATCATTATGAACAAATCTGTGATGAACCTGGTTGAGCCAACGTTGCTGCCATGGCTCAGCACATACTCGTCTCACGCGGCCAGGCTCATGCGTCTGGAACCAAAGTGACCAGCCAAAGCATCTGGCGGGGGCGAGGCGCGGGGGGCAGTGAATGATGAACAGCAGTGGTGAGGAAAGATGGTTGTGAATGACAGTTAATGAATAGATAATAGCACTTAATTACAGTTAATTGCATTCAAGGACAGTTAATGATAGATAATGATGGTTAATTGCAGTTAAGGACAGTTCATGATCGATGATGATGGTTTATGATGGTTGATGATGGTTTGATGATGGTTGTGAATAACAGTTAGTATATAATGGTTCATGATGGTTGGATTATGGTCTGATGATGGCAAGATGATGGTTAGATATGTTTGATGTTGGTTGATGGATGATCGCTAACAATGGCAGCCAACACCTTAGGATGCGTGCCATCCAGCAACTGCTGCTAGGTGCAACAGTTCGGCGCGGCCAACGGTCCTGGCCACGGCAAAGGCAACGGCAACGACGACAAGTGCGACAATCACGACAACAAAAACAGGAACAACCACCATCAACAGCAGCAACAACAAACCGCCACAGCAACAACAACAACCACTGCAACAGCGACGCCAACAGCAATAACAACGAGAATGACAAGGTCAGTCACAAGAGAGCCAATCAGTCAACACTTCATGCATGATGCTTTGTTGGTTGGTCTGGCGTGGTTTCTCAGCCTTCAGAATACAAAGTAGCTATATTGTCGTGATGTTGGTTGCACACTCGACAATATAGTTACTTGGTATGTTCATGCGTTTCGACATGCTGAACTGTTACCGACCCAACGCAATTTCGCAACAGTGCGGCCCGAAGTGTCAAAGCCATGGCCTGCCCACGAAAGCAACGCGATGAATCCTAACGAAGTAGTTTGATGCTCCTAGTTGTGGTACATTGAAAGCCGTCACGGGTCATCAACTCGCGCTGCATCAGCTCCGGCCAATCAACTACACGGAGTTCATCAGAGATCGGCGACTACAACAAAAATCCAAAGCGCACTTTGCGGTCGAGTATGGTAAAACCTAAACTCTTTGAGCACAACTCTGGGGTTCAGATTTCCTCGTGTGGCAGGCCCCAACAGGAGCAACTGCAAGACAATGCGCGTGATCATGTTTGCTCCATGGAATGGGCCACGAGGTGTGCGGCCCCGGGGGAACCAACATTGCCACCGCCAGCCCGAAAAAAACACAATGCGCATCAACTCTGGTGGCCCCTTGTGGGCCTGGATCCGTTTCTAGTTTCCAAATGGTGTCAGAGCAAAAAACGGTAGAAGGGCACCCAATACATAAGACGTATTCGACCCGCGCGTTTTGTTTTGCGCCTGTTCGAGTTTCGAACTATGGTCCATCCATGTGCGTGGAGTCCGCAGTTCACAGTGTGCGTGAAGTGAAGCGTCAGTGGCCATTGAGGCCCTGAGTTCGGGTCCCGTGAAGCAAAATGGGTGTTTCTCAAGTCATAGGGGTACCCCCAAAGGCCCCAAATCATCCACTATTAACATTTAGAGTAATAAACCAACCATTTTGGGGGCTCCGTATTTTGAGAAACACCCAAATCCATCCATTTCTCAATTCGTTCACCATCCGAAGGTGAAGTTGCACCTGTGTGAAGCGGCGGCCCGGACAGGGCTGTCCATGTCCAAACCCACGTAGCGTACCCGTTGTGATTGCGTGGGAATCGAGCTGCAAAACTGTGAGAACATGTCGAGAACCAAATGTTGATGTATACAATTAGAATAATTAAGGCAAAATTGAACAAAGATTCGTCAAACCATGTCAAACCTAAACGTCAATCTAAAATCACCAGTATGCATCGCCAGAACCACATGACGTTACACTCGTTGGTTCCAGTCATGAAGAACGCCGTCCCGGTGAGAATTCCAATCCGCCCAGCCGTCCAACAACAGACCGAGTGAATTTACGGCATCAAATTTGCTTGGTCCGACCTTGCGAATTGTTTGGTATTGAAGATTTTTTTTTTCGGAAATTGAGACCGTGCGATCGCGTCAAAGCTATTGGCTTGAAAAAATCATACACAGTGTGTAACAGAGAGCACCTGATATTCTTCGTCGGCGTTTGAATTTCTCGAACCTCTTGCTAACGCGCCCCAACTACTTTGCAAACGTTTCGCAACCATGCTCCCCCTGAGAAGCCGCAACCAAAAGATTTGCCCGCAAACCAAAAACGCAAATCCAAAAAATAGGATGTCGCTTGCACAGATCAAAACCTGAATGACCAATGTTTCATCGCGATGTGATTCAATGCGAAACAGGGAAAATGTGAACCATATTATCAACCACTATGGACCCTGATTAGTTATTTATGTTAACCATGAAGCAATACAAACAGTTATCAACCACCATTACCCATCCTGAATGATCATTACAATGGTGGTTGATAAATGTGAAAAAGGGAAAATCAAAGTCGTGTCAGCACATGCCCTTCGCCCTGCACGAAGCCCTGCTCTTGTTCTTCGGTGGTCGACAAGGTTTCGAAGGCGCGTCGTCGCAACACAAGACAAGTCAACATTTGCAAAAATATGTTTCAGTGACAAATAATTGGTTCGCGACGGGTCGAATTTTCGTTAATTAATGTTGACTACTTATTGTAACGTTCAAGTTTTCTTCGGCCAAATCTTCGACGACATCATCAAATTCAGGTGGGCAACCGTGCTGCTGGTGGTCATTCCGCCACTGCGTTGATCACCAGCTTTGTACCAGCTTTGTCGGTTGAGATGAATCACGGATGACTCCAATTTTGCAAACGACTAATTTGCGGTCACAGAAATGCCAGCACAAAGGTTCAACATCACCATCATCGTCATCATCATCATCACCATCATCATCATCACCATCATCATCAACCATCATCATCAACCATCATCATCAACCATCATCATCAACCATCATCATCAACCATCATCATCAACCATCATCATCAACCATCATCATCAACCATCATCATCAACCATCATCATCAACCATCATCATCAACCATCATCATCAACCATCATCATCAACCATCATCATCAACCATCATCATCAACCATCATCATCAACCATCATCATCAACCATCATCATCAACCATCATCATCAACCATCATCATCAACCATCATCATCAACCATCATCATCAACCATCATCATCAACCATCATCATCAACCATCATCATCAACCATCATCATCAACCATCATCATCAACCATCATCATCAACCATCATCATCAACCATCATCATCAACCATCATCATCAACCATCATCATCAACCATCATCATCAACCATCATCATCAACCATCTCATCCTCATCCTCATCCTCATCCTCATCCTCATCCTCATCCTCGTCATCATCCTCGCAGTCCTCCTCCTCATCATGGTGATCGTATAAGACGAACAGGTGGAAACAAATTCTTGCGCACAAGTTTGCTCGTAGTTTCCTGTTCACCGTTCGCGGCATTTTTTGGTGAAACATATCGCGAGTAACGTCAGAATCATGGACTGATTCGTGAACCGTTCTGCCTTTTTCAATATTCGTGTTTCCGTAATTTATGTTGTTTTCCGGACCTTGGCAAGGGAACCCTGGTGGCAGAGCACGGTGTGTGAAATTGTGGTTCCACAGGTGCTCGGAATTTCATTGGAAATTGGCTGGCTACATCAGCAATCCACCGCCTCAGACGCAAGGCATTCCTCAATCGAACTGCAATGGCAAACGTGCGACATGGGCCCCACAGCATGCTGGGTGAAAATGATTGTAGCTATCGACATGTGGGTGACTGGAGGGCGCTTGCTTCCAACAAATCAACAAACAGAACTTCAATTCCTTTGCGGGCAGTTCATGCCAAAATGAACAATGATGATAGTGATGATGACGAGGAGCGTTTTGTAATCCCCAAAAAAATGTGATGAATCATGGAACGAATTAATCCGAAGGCTTTCATTCAACAATTGACCCTTTAGCGAACAAGTCTGACGCCAGTGACTACAATGGTTCACCCTACCATGGTACAGCACGCGCCCGTCAATCCATTTCAGGTGTCCAGTGAATTAACAAACTTGGTGCCAGTGATGCATACGATATCATACGAATCCCAGATTGTTGACAACCTGGCTTTTCACACTCAGATGATGACCTTCGCCGGGGAGATGGCGGAGGAAGAACCGCTTGAGCCGGATGAAAAGATACAAGGGTTCCCAGCTAGTTGCCAGCCACGTTCCATGAAACCTGCGTGGATGAAAGTACAAAACCTAAACGCTCGCAAACCTTGCATCATTAGCTTGCCCCGACTTGATTCATGGCAGGGGCAAAAAAAACTTGGATGTCACTTTGCCATTCATCATGAATGAATTACACAGTGATCGTGGTGCCTGTGCAATTGGCGTCAAGGGACATAGCTAGACGGGGTGAAAGTTGTTGCCTCGCTGCAAACCCGCCCTTGTGCAACAGACAGACAAAAATACATGGGGCGGCGTTGTGGATCGAGGAAATTAAACAAAACATGACACAACGTACTCGCGTCAATTGCAAGGCCGGGGGTTGGATTTAGCCCGTTTGATGGACTTCCCTCACGGTCGTGTAGGAACATTCACCACCGACCGGACGTAAAAACAGGTGACTGAACCCATCACGCATCAAAAAGGAAAACCAAAATTACAAAATTCATTTTGGCCTGTGCTGGCTTAGTTGCTTTGCTTCCGTGTTGCCTTACTGGTTTTTCAACTGGTCTCTTCATTGGTCTCTGTTCTGTTCTTGGCTACGGTCTTTATAATCAAATATAACCAATGTGTTTTATAGTCTCCATACCAAACGTTTCGAAGAAGGTTGTGTCTGCTTGCTCGCAACGAACGTCGCGCCAATCCCGGGGACAAACGGGGTGCTTTCGAACCTGAAACCATTGCGTTTGTCCTGCGCTACGGTTTTGAAATTGTCGCCGTTTGTGCGTTTGTAATGTTGTATTAAACTTATTTAATTTCAAAGATTTGTTTTTATTCGTTTTTTCCCTTTCTTGTTCGACCTATTTTTGGGTAGCCGTTGCGCTGGTCTCATATATGTTGTTTGTTTCCACATCCCTCCTTTGCAAAACATTTCTGCAAACCTCATCAGCGCGTTTCTGCGAAGAATGCGGGGCTAGTCTTGAGCACAGACGGATGGTTGTCGGGCCTGGAAACATTCCCTTTCTGGTTTTTGTCCCCCGGCACGGTTCAACATTTTTTTTCGCATTTGCGCCTGTGCAAACGATGGGCCGGTCATGATATTAGATTTTTTCCTACTTGGTCGGGTAATGGTTTTTCCAGCCGCTCAACGAATTTGTTCCCTTCTTTTTTTTTTGGCATTCTTTTTTTTGGTGCTAGCCATTTCACTCGTCTCTACACGTTTGCTTGTTTGTATATCATGTTTTTCTACGAAACTTTGTTCCAAACGCGAAGGCAACATGCTTAAACCCATTTCAAGAAACAAGCCAAGTGCCCCCGTTTGTCCTCAAAAGGCATCCAGTGAACCAAACGTTTGGCCCAATGTTCGTGGGAAAGGTTGGCCACGTACATGGCGAGTTGCCCATGTTGACGTGGACAAACATGAAACCACATCGAAATGCCACTGCTGCAAATGAGCACGCGCCCGGTCATTCCAAACATGCAAAGTTTTGTGCCAAGGCTGATCCCAATCCACTGCAGGACCATAATTTGCATTACGCATAGTGACATCGATGATGGATTGACGCAACTAAACCCCTAAAAAGTTTACCCCCGGCCAGCTCTCAAAAAAATTGTTTCAGCAACTAGTGACACTGGTCGAGAACCGGGGATACAAACTAACATAGTGACCGGCCCATCTTTTGCAGAGACGCGGGTGCAACATTTTCAGAACCAATTCGCAGGACAAACGCGATGTTTTTGGGTTCGAGTGCGCCCCGTTTGTGCTCAACACTGGCTCTACTTCTTGCGCCCGGGGACAGGAGCAAAATTTTCAGAACTTGGGCTCTTTGCGAGTGTCTTTGTGAGCGTGATGGCTCTGAGTATGATAAGTGTTGTCAGTGGTCACAGTGCCCAGCGGCTTTCACACAACCTATCTCCACAGGCTTGCGCTTGCACTACACCTTGTTCCCGGCCATCATTCCCTGTCATAAATCTTCAAAGGGGGTCGGATCTTTCCATCATCACAAACCTGACTCCCCCACACCTAACAAGAAAATGGAGCAAAGTCAGCATCAGCATCTGCATCTCGAATCATCTTGGTCTCTTCCTGCTCTTCCTGATCAGCTGCTTTCTCAGTCTCAGCTTCGCTTTATCCTCACCAAGCCACCCAGTGCCACCAATCATCCTCAGTATAGTCTTCTCCTGCCAATTCACACCATGGTGCACATGAACTTTGGTGAGTATTATTGGATTAGGGAATGCTATTTAGTCAGTTTTTTTTCACAAAGATAATTTAAATATACATTTTTCTCAATATATATATATATATTTATATTTTTATATTTATGTTTTTATGAAGAGGTATATTGATATTTATATTCATTTTTGGATGTATATTTGTATGTATATCTATATGCGAAGATATCTATATAGCGTTGTGCAGATTCAAAGGCCTGGGCGATTGGTGGATGGTGGCGCAGGACGAAGCATTATGGATGCACTACCTGGATGACTTTGTGACCTTCTCTTTGTCTCGACGTTGACTCTGTTCAATTTATTTCGTTTCACCTTCCTGCGCCGTAAATATGGGCCGGCTCCGGGCTTGCAGGATTTGATCTGATTTGATCTGATATTTATATTCAAATTTTCATTTTTGTTTGCAATTGGATTTGCAGATGGATTTATTTTTTTCTACATTTATATCCATATTCATATTTATTTTTGGATTTAAATTTGCATTCATAGTTGCATTTTGTCTTTGGATTTGCATTTCTATTTGTATATTCATTTTTATTTTCATATTTACATTTGTATTTATATATATATATATGTTTTTTAAACTTTATTTTGGTTTTGTTATGTTTATATTTGTGAAATTGTTTGTGAACCAATAATTGGAATGGACATTTCTGAACACATGGTTTGTCAAAATGTTGCCTCAGTCAAGCTCAATTCTTAGTCAAAAAGATTGATAGATATGATTGGACTCACAAATTATGTCTTTGCATATTGTGGATTTGTCACCGAATGTTTGCATATGATTCCAGTAAATGAACCGCAGTTTTTTAACAAGTATTGTAAACAGTCGCAATTTTTGTAATAAATTGTGAACCGAATTTTTTCCCAGCGGTTGATTAGGTTCAATTATTGTTTTCATTCCAAGTTCGTTGCAACCACAGCTGTAGCGGATATTACATGATTGTACTTAATGTAAGCTGTAGTACATGCAATTTTCACCGTTATTTTTTTTGGATTTATTGTTTTTTACACAACACATTGGCACTTCATTTTGATGATTAACAGTGAACTATTGATTGAAAGGTCTTTTTGAAATAGAAACCAACCGTTAGCTAATTTCGATAGCGAATATTAGCAACGCATAAGCGAGTAATGGATCAAATTGTTATTGCATTCAAACTATTTTGATACTATCGTAATTGTGCATACTTCGTATCTACAAAAAATTGTTTGGCGTTAACCAATAATACTGTAGGTTTTTTTTTGTCTTTCGCCGATCCGAGTCACCTCGGTCCCAGACGGACATTGGGGAACCCAAAGGTCAACGCAAAACTGTCACTGAGAAGTGCGAAGGGGCGAAACAGGGTGAAAACTTTATTGTCAGGGCAACGCCGAACAATGAACACATGTGGACATTACTGGATAACAGGAGACAATGTAGTATTTTGTGCCCCATTTGACAGCAAAAAGGTTTACAGGGTCATGTCGATCTCCAAACATCGAATTTTGTGCAGGTTTCGATTCAGCTACTACTTTACTACTCTGACATTTTATTTCTTCCCGCCATCGCCTTAGTTTCTACAAGCCAGTCTTCTGGAGAATCTGCTGCCTAGATTTGCAGCAAGGCTCTGGAAAAAGGAGTCTTAGAGGATATGCTGTCAAGCCAAAAAATCACGTGAGCATTGGCATGGCCCACCTTGTCTCTTGAGGACTGCCCTTTGAAAATTTGGGCGAAACAGAAAACAGAGAGACTTGTTTGAAACACATGGAGAACGGGTTCAGCTTGAAGGGGACAAGGCCAGCCTTATTGCTTAGTTTCATTTTTGTATCGGCTCGTTGCGGCCACGTGGTGTTGAATGCCTGTCGTGAGTAGGACCCTACAAAGTAGTGCAGTCTCTGACTTCCCGGGGTGTGGTGGCTCAAGAGGGCACAGGCCTGGAATTGATTTTCCAGGAAGATGTTGCGTTGAAAACTGTCTGTTCCTGCCCGGCGCGGGTTTTGAGACAAACTTCGGCGACATGGAATACAGAAACTTTGCAGGCCTCACAACACACGCGTGTGATACTTGACACTGATGTCACGTGGTTTGTCTTCGCGGCGAAACACTTTGTAGACCTCTCACATGTTGTGTGGGAAGGTGCTGGAAACCAAAGACGAGCCGCTAAAAGAAGGAGAGGCGCAAGACCATGAACATCGTGGGTGCGCAGATGGTGTTCCAGACGTTGATAAATCATCATTGAAGGACGCATTGGGTGGAATGCCGCATAGTTGGTCCTTTTTATTTTAGAAAAACCAGTGCATTTTGCACTCATGGTGATCTGGGTGGAGGAATATGTTCTAGAACATCTGGCTCATTCATTAACCCTGAAATGACCATGGGCGAACATGGAATGCCAGTTCGCGCGAATGGATTGGCAGTTGCAAACCTTTGGCACTTTTTCAGATGCCGGCGTCCCACGCAGCACTATATAATGACCTTGGCCCAACCCACGCAAGTAATAGTATAGCCATAGCGGTCCTAGTCGTGGTCGTGGGCATCGTTATCGTAGTCCTGGCCGTGCTGGTAGCCCAAACCGCCAAGTTCAGTTCGCCTTCGTTTTCGCGCTTTGCGGTGCTTCAGCCAAAATTTTCATATCCTCCGCGAGGACAAAAGAAAAACAAAACAAAAAAGGGAAAAATGCAAAGGCTCTTTCTTGTGCAGACCCGAATTTGATTCTAAAGGAAGGGAATTTCATTTTTGGGATTCACTTCTTCATTGTTTTTTTTTTTTGGGGGTTTTTGCCGTCAGTAAAGGCATGAAATCGAACAAAACTATTTGCTTATTCATGATGGTTGGGGAATGGTTGGAAGTGGTGAAACTGGATGTCAGAACACGATTGGATACGAAGGATGTCAGAGCAGAACAATATGTGATGAACAAGGGCTGTGTCATGATGAGCAAGGGCTGTGTCAGACAGAACACGGCCATGGATCATCCATGTTAGGACATTTGAATATACAGTGAGCAAGGACATGTCTTTGCCAACCCGCAGCACTCTCAGCCCAAGCGCGTCACCGCGATGTCCATGCAACAACGGTCCGATGGGGAGACCATGGCTCCTGGAACTCTTGGGAGGCCACGCCTGGAGTGACCGCGGGTGGAGTGACGCCCATACCCATCCAGAAGACACCCACCCCAGCAGTTCAAATTACCCCAGGCAATGGTGCTGTGTTGGATGCCTGGCATACGCTTTGCCGGGGGTTAGTCTGGCTGTCATCCGTCGCCAATGCCCCAATCCAGGTGTAAAAGTAATTGTTTGCGGAGAGCCTCACTTCTTATGCAAATTGATGCGGATTTCCATGGGCCAGAAAAACCGAGAGTATGAATGCAAATCCAGATTCCCCCAAACGACCCCCATCCAGCACCCCAAGTTACCACGGAAAATGGCGCTGTGTTGGATGCCTGGCATACGCTTCATGGAGGGGCGAGCCAATTTGGGGCATGTGCGTGTCTGACTGCCGTCCATCGTCGATGCTTGTTCATTCAATATCGTGACATCCAACCCTTGAACAAATGGCCAGCGTTGAATGAAACCCAAAGCATCCATACAACCGATGCTTTGCATTCAGCAATATATGGTTATATTTGCGGGTGTCCGGACCCAGGAGGGTCCGATGGAGAGCTCGGACCAGAACCGTCAAGAAGTTGGATGAGGTGCAGCTCCGATTGGTGGTGACGGTGAGTTCTGCAAATCCCCAACGAAAATTGTTGCTTGCATTTTTAAGTGGTCCATTTGTTTGGAAAGGACCACTTGTAAGGACCCTGAGCATGAGCCAGTGGCGCCATTGATCTGGCTGCGAGGGGTCGGCCTTGCCAGAGTGGAAGATGTCGCAACAGACGCCTTTCCCCTTGAAGTCACGTCAGATTCGATCACGGCACATCCTGATTCAGATTCGATGTATGCCAATGTGGGACGCTCAAAAAAGGAACGCGGAAACTTTCGCAAAAAGGGCTGCTGAGAATCAAAAGTCAAAAAAATTCCGAAGTTGCCATGATTGTAAAGACCAGGATCTGATATTCCGGCGAACGCATTACGATGCAATGGGGAAGGTGGCCGATCGCCAGTGAAACGGGCTGCGGAGTGCCAACTTTGCCAGTGCCACAGGAGCCAGCAAACATGAAGAATAATCAACAATTGCAAACGACCATGGACAATTCTATCTCTGTGTTTTTCCAAAATATTCTTGATTTGTTCATAGGTGTTTATGGCTTCACATGCCCCCCCCTCAACCCATTTAGCGTCGCCCCACTGATTTTTCAGTAGTGTACTAAAGGCGGTTCCGAAATGCAAATATTTATTTGCCAGTCACATCACGTCTTTAATCACATTATTTGGGCAGGTATTGCTGCAGTTAGAGTTGTGTGTCAGTCACTGCGGTAGTCACTAGCTGCACGATGGTGCTTAATTAATTAATGTGAGCCATGGTAGAAAAAGTATACCCACCATATTTTACATTAGCATTGAATAGCATTACTATTGGTTAGAATATTTGAATATTTGTTTATATATACAAAAATGAAGTGTTAGCTAACAATTATGGAAATTGTTACCAAATGCAAAATTTATTACAATCTACTTTTACATCACATATTATTTTTTCATATGTACGATTTTTGGTGGGTACTATTCGCGCCATAGTTAAATATGCGAATCAAAACTGTAACGGATAGCCATTTGATCGTATTTAATTAATTTAAATTGTGGTAGAATCAATATGTCTTAGTTGTTTACATTTGGTCATGGTTATTTGCACGCGATAGTAGACATCAACCTTGGTACATGTTTTGAAATATGCACTGAATGCTAGTGATTAATTCCTTATACCTGTAAAATTTGCATGTGTATCGAAATATAAGAGCTAGGTGTTAGCTAACAACTACAGTAGATGTTTGTTTGTGAATGAATTTATTGATTATTGATTGAATGATTATGTTGGTTCTCCCCTGGTTCTGCAAATTTGAAAGCAAGAAAAACTTGGAGAAAACCAACCAAAAAAAACATTCGCAAGTCAGAAGTCTAGGATTTGATGGTCAAGTGCCCATTGGGTCTGCAATTTTTCCGATTTTCGTGAATTTCCTTGCAGATGTGAAATAACAAAAACCCGAGGAAACAAACAAAGCAAAAACAACAAGATTGCAAGACCCATGGGCCCAACAATCTTGGAACCTTGGGGTGTGACATTTTTTCCACGAGGGTTTGGCAAAATGAAACCCATACAAAAATCAGAGAACTAAACCAAAACCAAAAAACACAAAAAACACAAAACAAAAAAACACATGTCGCACCCCAAGGTTCCAAGATTGTTGGGTCCATGAGTCTTGCATTTTTTTTCGGTCTTTTTGGTTTGATGGGTCTTGCATTTTTTTTGGGGGTTTCATGGGTCTTGCACTCTTTGTTTTTGCGGATGCAGATGTACAAATGTTGCTAATTTGCCCAGTCCTGTGGTGGCCTGTTTTTTTATCTAGTTTTCTTATTTGTTTCAATAGTGGTGTTTTACTCGTCTCACACTTCTATGCAGCTCTGTGTACTAGTCTTTGTGCTTGTTTGCACACTACTCTTTCCACAAAACCCTTCTGAAAATGACGTTTTTTGCCAGTCTGCCAGGAACGTCAAGCCAGTTCTGAGCGCAAACGGAATGTTTTCGGGCCTGAGAGCATTCTGTTTGTCTTCCGAACTGGTACTGAAAATGCTGCGTTGGCGTCTCTGCAAAAAATGGATGGGTGACTCTAGAAGTTTCTGGCTTGGTGTCCAGACTAATCTCTATCTCAGTTTTTTGTTGGTCGCTAGTGAGAATGGGGTGCAGGGAGGACGAGGAGGTGCGCTAGTGGTGCAAGTAACTTGTTTGGGTTGGAGCAGTCAAAACTTGTTCCGATGTAGCGTCGGCTGCCGCATTTCCCACAATGTGAGGAGCACCGGATTACGCATTGATCCGGAGAGTGATAAAGCCCCGGATTAGGAAAATTCCGGATTTGTTTTGCATCGTTCAAATTTTGATTTGTGCAAAAAAGGCTATGGAGATGTCGATATGTGTCATCCACACATCTTGCAGCTGCGTATTCCTACCCTGCACCCGTGGGGGCGAGAAAAAAAACTGCATGAGATAGATGTGCATGTTTGCATGCATATTTTTGGCCTGCACATTGCCGATAATTTCGCGGATGTACATTTTCCCAACCCTGCAATAAACAATTGTAATGTTGCACGTCATTCCGCTCAATTTTTTACATGTTGCAGATTTGGGCTACCAGACCCACCAGGAGGCTGAGTGCCTCCACAACCATTCCATGCACAGAGGGCGTCACATACCTGTTCCATTTGTCCCACCTGTTCCGCGCCGCATGCCCATCAAAACACCAGCCTCGCTGGGAAGGCTCTCAAAATTGACGCGCTGATTACAGATGTCAGCATGTGTTTCTATGTCTGACCTGTATCATCCCACCCACGTGTGTTTACATCTTGGGAAATCCACACATGTTTTTTTATATTTCATTCAGGGTTTGAGAAAAACACGCACAACCACCCACACATTCCCATATGGGTGCATGAGCGTATCCTCATTGTGCATTCATGCCTTCTCACGTTCTTAGGTGCTAAACTGATCGAAAGACGTCAGAACCAGCAAAGTATAAAGTATAAAGCACCAGTGGATGGTGTCAAACATAGCCATGAGTAAACTGATGCATTTTTTTGGGCCTTTCCTGTGCCAGTGCCATGACCACTATGGCGCTTGCCCTTCAGGAGTCCGGAGCCCAAAGCGTGCTGCGAATGGTTGGGAATGTTGAGCTGTACGGGGACACTAGCCAGCCATGACGATGATGGGCCCTACACTGCTTGGTATTTGTTATTTGCATGGGTTTGTTTCAATACTGCCGGGAGAGGATAAACAAAATTAACAAATGAACGGGCAAGCGCACATGCAATCTTTGCGTCTTATTTCAATTTTTTACTTGTTTTTGGCGCGTCTGTTCTTTGTGTGTGTCTTTTTTGCATTCTTCATGATTGAGCCAGGCATATATGCGTCAATGTTCACACGTCTTTCAATTGCATACGCGCAGGTGTAGGAACATGGCAGAGCATCCAATTAAACGCAGCAAAGTGGTTTTTCTCCGCTAGCCAGCTCTGTGAAGCTAATGCTTCCTGGTGTACCACGAATTTTTTGCAGATGGCATCCATCAAGGGTGGCCATGTACAACAACCAAATCCGGAACATCTCGAGGAGGGTCGAGATAGTTCCCGTAAAGAGCATGGCCCCGATGAAACCATGGTGGTGTTTCACTTGCGCAGGGAAGATCCGAACATTTGCAATAGAAAGGGTCATGGGACAAAATGCCAAATGTTGTAATTTTCCCTAGTATTATCGAATGGCAGGTTGGTTGACTAATCTGTTCAATAGTGGTTGAAACCACCAAAAAGAATTGTTTGATATCGGGATGCAGCTGAAGTGAAAGTTGTTCGAGCAAACTTTCGGAATGTTGCCGATGCAACCAGGATGGTTCATCATACGGTGGTTGCGTGGTTTTCTACGCAGGTTATATTGATCAAAGTTGGGTCTTGTACTCATGGCAGGCGTCTGTTCCTGTCAAATACAACGATCGAAATTGGTGGGCGTTGCAAACCCCAAGCCTGCTCATTATTTGTGGCAGGGTGTTTGTGCTTCACAAACCATTCAACGTTTGCACGAGATATCACAATGCAATTACTGTACATTGATCAAAACATTCGATCTTTTGAAAGAAATTGTGAGTTCGTGGTGCTTTTGGTTCGCCCACCCCACTCACATTTTTTCCAGAAGTGAAATACTTACTGTATAGATCTGTTGCCCCAGTTTGAACAATGATCCACCGAAATATAAAAGCCAAACTTTCGTTGGCCTTCCATGCCATTCTTTGCTACAGCTACCACCCGCTGTAGCCACCACCAGCTGCAAGCTCCGCCAAGGCATTCTGGTTCAGATTCTGAGGACTTAGAATCAAGTGGCTTGGCCGATGAACTCTAGGTAAGCCCATGGCAGCCGCTAAGAAAATGGAGTACAGCTAAGCATTTCTGTTGTTGCTACTTGTGGTCAATATTGGGGACAACAAGCCCAAAGAGTTCTTACGGGAACTTGCCAACCAAATATGAAATCGCACGAAGCTTGGTCTTGACTATTATTCATCAGCAGTATCCATGCAGTATCAAACTATTTAATGCATGGAATTGTTGTCACCACGACGTGTATGTATATATATATATATGTGTGTGTGTGAAATAGACCAGCCGGTCTGTTTTCCAAATCGGATGAAACATCACTACCCTTTTGATTGATTTATGGATATGCTCGTACAGATTTAAAACTGCTTTGCGCACATGTTCCAAACTCAAAGTTGGCATGGTGGACACTTCAACAATTTGTGACATTGTTTGGCCGTGGCTAAAGCAAATCCTTGGATTAGCGTTGCTTGGCACAATCGCCGAACAAAGATCCTGCCAATCACGATTTCTTCGAAATCTGAACGAGCGAGCTTGCCACACCTACGAAACCCGGATATCTGTGCTACCATCGGCACAAGAGTTTTCACCAGTAATGATTCTCCATGTGTGCCTTCCCCCTTGAACGTGTTTGGCTGGAGAGTTGTTTTCTCTTCCGTTTGTATTGGCAGGTGTGTTTCAGATTGTATACATCGCCAAATTCAATCTGCGATTTCTTTACTTATCTTTAAACGTTGGGCATCGTTAAACATTGATTATGGAACGCTTGACAAAGGACTTGCATGACACATCTTTACGTTTCGTTTCACTTGGAAGCATCAAGTCGTGGACACCCACATTGGTCGTGACTCCAAGCAGGGGCCACGACCCGCCAATTCTGAGAACCAGCACCTGGTTGCTTCATATTCCGGCAGGTTGGCTTACGAGTGTTTGTGCACGTGGGGCTATGCCGTGCGGTTAGCCAGTTTATGAGCCCCCAGTTGAAGGATGTTGAAAGCTTCATCAGTTTCACTCATTGATAGCCATATCAAATCATGAGCGTATATAATCAGTGTTTTGACGCTGCCAACTATGTTTGTCAAGGCAACCTGTGCTTCCATCATGTAATTTTTCAGGATGTCGCTGTCAACTTATCCAATATTGGTATTTGGTGTAGTCGTGACTGGAGCTGGAAACTGATGTTTCTGTTGGCGTTCTTCCCACGATACAAAGGATTGCTGGTTGGCAATTTTAGCCTTTTCCATTTTTGTAAGTGACTAACCAACTTGATTTCGGGCCCCCCAGCAAGACCACCATGGAGCTACATGGATACCACCAGGCCAAGCTGGCCAACCTGTTGCAAGTCCAAACCAAATTCTGTGACCAGATGTCCGTGTTCATGACCTCATCTCCATAACTTCATCTTGTTGAGGGGTGCAAACCAACCCCTGTGATGTCGGTGACATAATCATGACATGTCATGACCTCCCTGAGGATGCGAAGTGACCGTTCGCATCTTGGACATTCCGCCTCTGCACCGCACCTTCTTCCTGCCATCCTCAGAGCGTCGGGTGGTGGATCTCCAAGCGGAGCTGACCAACGGGTCCACGACCTCACAGCCGTTGTGGTCGACACGTCGAGGGCGTCTTGGGCCAGAGGACGTGGGAGGGAAGGAGTGCGTGAGCAGATTGATTTTCGAAGGTTTTGCCTTGGCATTCCAAGACCTTGATGTTTGCACACTCATTCCATCACGCAAATTGATACAGATTTTGTGATTCTTGGAATCATTTGATTTCTGAGTCATTATGGGCCTAGTTTTTTTTGTTCCAACTCTGCTGTTTTTCTGCATTTTCCCCTTTCTTTGCTTTCTTGTCTCGTTTCTTTATCCCCCCTTTTCCAAACTTGTATCTGATTGGTTTTCATGAGCATCGCTGAAGCGTCATCACTAGTCCTTTCATAACCTTGCACCATGCTATGTGAGGGGGCTCTTAAGTTTTGCGGGTAAAGATTGGCCCTTCAACTCCACACTTTGCACCTCTCGCTTCCGCTGCAAACATCTGTGCACATCGTGCCAAGTGAAAGGTGTCACCTTCGCAATGCCAAAAATTCTTTGCCACATGACAGGTGCCACCTCCACAATGTGACACACATCACGCAATCGAAAAGCATACAAGTTCCCCAAAGGCAGAAAATGATTCCACCGAAAACAATTGATGGAAGTCACCCCACGAGACAAGACAAGTCACAATTGCCACCAACACAGGTCACCAAAAGTGACCAAAATTGTCACCAAAAATTGTCACAATTGTCACCCAAAGTTATTCCACATCTTTGACCATGAAGTGACTGGTGTTGTCTCCTGGGTTCCGCTTTGGCTCCAGAGATTTGTGCAGATCTGCTGCAGGATCTCCTTCAGGATGGGGAGCTGTTGATCATTCCCTGCGAGGAGGACGCAGCGGGCGTGCAACAGAACCCACAACGCTCACATGGGCGCTGTCCATGAAGAGCGGGGCTTGACATGATATATTTTTTTGGCATATGCGCAGTTAAAACTGGCATAAACTGGAACGATCTGGATATTTTTCGGTGCTTCCTGGCAGCACCCGCTGCATATTTCTGCATGATACGTCGAGCAAGTATTTTCTATGTGCCTCGTCGTAGATGGCTTTGCCGGCAGGTCGCATGGCTGTCGGCACCATCGTTTCTCCTGTATTGGCATCAAATGGAATCGGAGGGGTTCTCAAAGATTATTGGGAATCCCCAGCCGGTTGGTTTCCCTTCTTCAGGTCGACATGTTCTGGCAGAGTTTGGGGTGCCCTCATTCATTGGCGCATCCCTTTTGTGCTGGGGTTCATCCGTGACCCGTGGATCATTCTTCCATCATCCCACATCGTTTCCGACATGAGGTCGACCAGTTGTTTCAATGTAAAAAACATGTCGCCAAGTTTTCAGCAAAGTATCATGCAAGAAATGACATGGTTAATGGTGCGATTGTTTATCGAATCCAGGCATGAAAGTGCCTTTGGTTGGTATCGAAAGGACATGGCCCTGGTTCTCCCTGCTTCGTTCTAGGACGCGAAGATGTTTTCAATGCTCCCAGACAGGGTGGAAGCAGCTTTGAGCCCAGAAACTTGCCATCAGCTCGTTGATTCCTTCATGCAGATCCCGTGTTCATCAACGAATAGGCTTAGAACCAGCCCTCTGTCGGTGTTGCTCTTGCTGCTGCTGTGTTTTTTTCTTGCTGCGGCTGTTATTGCTGTGTTGTTGTTGTTGTTGTTGTTGTTGTTGTTGTTGTTGTTGTTGTTGTTGTTGTTGTTGTTGAAGGTGTAGGCTGGTGTTGAACTGCTTCCACTCTTGCTCTTCCTGCGATTGTTGCTGCTTGCTGCTGTTGCTGCCTGTGCCTTTGCCGTTGTTGTTTCTGTTCACCTGGGAATGGTCAGTTTGATCGGCATCAACGGCGTGCGCTACTGTAATTACCACATTTCCTGGTGAGTGCAATGGCAAACGCTTCTTCTTGCCATGTCCAATGACTAGCTATGTTTCCCTGATAGGTTGATAGGAAGCCTCACTGCTGAGGAAACGCTTGTGGATGTGGCGATGGACCTTGGGCTGCCACCGGTCCTTCATGAGAGAAAACTTGGGGAGAACAATGTCACGCGGCGATGCCTACAGGCTGCTGACATTACACAAGACGAGTTTCTTGACGAAGCTACAGTTTGCCCGTGTTTGTGGAGGGTATATAATTGGCCAACGCAGATGCCCCACAACATGCAGTTGCAGGAGCAAAAGAGTGGTTTCATTAGAATTTCATTTCGAGTTTGCTTGGGGGTTGGCAAATCAAAATATCTACCTCTTCAGAACTGTGATTCAATAAAACAGCACTGAAGCACAAAATCATCATAGTAAGGGTTATATAGGGTCATCCAATGCCATCCATGCATCCACACGATTTGAAGGTCGGAGCTAAGTAACTCATTCCCATGAGGGAATCCAAATGGCAATGACAACGCTGCTCCTGTCATCATATTTGGTCAGGCTGCATCGTATTTTGGACATATGCGATGCGAATTCAAAGGCGGCATCATATTTCAGAATTCAAAGTCTTGTTGTCGTGTTCGGCTTCAAAGTTCCGGAACCAAAGTTGCGTGAGCATCAGAAATCACCCTCCGGATCCATTTGGTAAACTAACCTGCAAATGGAAAATCAGAATTTTGATAGGAACCCCCTGCCAACCAGCAATAATCAAATGTTGGATTTTCCATTGCCAGGTTAATTTACGGGTACATGGTTATGTCGATTATGTTTTGGTATGTGCTGACCATCATCCCCTAAACATAGGGTCAATAAGAATTGCCGCAAGTTCCCCACGAAATGGGCATGGCCAGCGGTACCTTTAGAGATTTGTCAGCCCTAATTCCAAAAATCCATTATTTTGGCAGTAGCGGTTCTAGCATCATCCCAATGAATCTCAATTGATTGTTCATGTTTTATTTGACTTCTCAGTGGCACCAGCAGGTCCAGATTCGGACTTAGAGTCCAACCTATCCCTAGTTTGCGCGCACGCTTACCACGGCCGCGAAAACCTCTGGCTGTGGGTCAGGACCCTGTACCCCTGGTTCCCCATCGTTATCCGGCTTGTTTTCCCTATGAAATTGTTGGTTGTTATCCCCAATGAAATTGGTTGCTTAACTGCTTGACCCAGCTCGCCATATTTAACTGGCATATCCCCTACTATTGTTACTTATTATACCCCATTGTTAACCATTAACCAGCTAGTCTTTAACAATTATTATTAATAATTGCTGGTTAATATTGCTAGTATTACCCCATTGTCTTAACCCTATTGCTAGTCAACCATTGATGGTTGGTTAAGTGCTTGCATCTTTGGCTGCGCGGCCCCAGGTTGGACGCCATCAACGGCCACCAGCTGCTGGGTGGCCGTTGGACCTCCGACAACCGCTCCGGGGTCTGCGGGACGCTGCACCGCATCTCGCGAAACGTGGACCCCACGGATGGAGCCGTGGTGCCTGGAGGGCAATAGGAAGGGAACAACGTGGAGGTTGGTTGGGTTGGGAGGTGCCACTGGGTGGGTGCGTTGGTTGGTTCGGTGGTTGGTTCGGTGGTTGGTTGGGATTGGTTGGTTTCGTTGGCTGGTTGGTTGTGAAGTTGTTTCACTTTGTGGTAGAGCTTGGTATGGTATGCTTGGCCAATTTTCCTCAACACGTTTGGTCCGCTCATCCATTTTGTGCAGTTCAGCAGTTGTTGGCTTGGAATCTGGACCTTGTCACTGATTGATGGCACATGGACATCTTGCTGCGCGTGGCGCATGCCCAAGGTCGGCATCACCGTCCGAATGGCCCATGCACAGTATGGGATGCTGGACCAGATCGAAGCATTGAAGGCGTCCTTTCGGGACAAGCCGCTTGGCAGATGTCCCATCGCCGTGGTCCTGCCGTTGGGTTCCCGGGTCTTTGGCCAGTTCAACGTGATGGTTACTTTAGGTGGAAGACGTGGGAAGACCATCAAGAACACTGTTAAGATATACCAAGATCTTCAACCAATTATAGGCCATAGGCGCATCATTGCGGATAATTATGCTTTGGGGTCCCAGATCCATGAACTGACACCTTTTTGTCATATTGACCATGGGAGCAAAGACGCCGGAACGGAATCCGTGAATGAACTGGTCCCCTATCTTGATTCGCTCTCCTTTGCACTTGATTACAATGATCATCAACATCTTCTGGAGCTACTTCTGTTGGTGAATGAGCAACACCTCCATGAATAAGCACGTCTCCATCTCTGATCCATCCTCTTTGTCGTACCTCATACGCTCTTCTATGCTCCAAGTCATCCTCAACATGATCAGTACCTCACCTGTGGCATATCCAGAAAGGCCTGAGATCCATGTTTCCTTGGGCGACCTCCACGGCCACTCGCCTCCTTCAGGAAATCGCTTCTGGTTCTAGGCCCACCGGGGAGTGGGAAGACCACCATGCTCCGCGAAGTGGCACGACTCCACGACGAAGAGTTCCAGCACCGCGTGGTCATCGTGGATACCTCCAGCGAGATTGCCGGGTGGCTTGACGCATCTTCCCATTCGGTTCGCCTAAGCAATGTCAGAATGCTTGATATGTTTGGTTGGTTAGCCATACCTAACATGACATATCTGGTGGAAAGGGAGTTTTCGAGATCCACTTCCTGACTCGCAACGAGCCAAAGGATGATCATCGATTTTGATGATCATGTTTCAAGACTGTTGCCGGATTCACCGCCAAATGCTGGCATTTTCCAAACCATCTATGTCTAGTTATGACATGTTTCGAAAAATAGGCCGACATACTTTGTGACAATAGGACTGGCATATATTCTGACGTGTGCTTCGCTTTGGCCCATAATCTGACACAATATAGGTATTTTGACACATGGCCTGTCATGTGAGCTTACATATTTGCTGGCATGTGTTTTGACGTTTGGTCTGATATACGCTGTATTATATCGCAGCATGATTTTAGAGATGCATTTCAAGAATTCCAGACATTTTGTCACATAGAGACCAGCGTACTATTTGGCATTTGGCTTGACATACTTGTTAGATGCTGGCATACTTTCTGGCACTTGTCTTGGTGAAGGGCTGGCGAACTGTAGGCTGACGTTTGCTCCGCTGGTCATTTATAATTATACAGCCTGGCACCGTCCCTGACGAGTAAAATGGTGAGTGTCTAGAAGATGACATCTGTCCAGACGCCTAGCCTGACATTTGGTTGGACGTGTTTTTTGCATGTAGACCCTATGAACTGACATAGTCGCACATTTCCTTTCATAAATGCATTGAGAGGCAGACTGGCAGATGAAATTTGATGAAAGGATGTGACATGTGTGTGTGTTCTGGCATCGGGTCCGGGTCCCGAGTGCAGCAAGCCTGTCACCGGACAGTTGTAAACAGAACCCATGGAAAAAATGCTCAGGCTAGAGGAAAAGTGACATTTGACCCTTTTGAGGACAAGTACTGTCAGCTGCTGATGCTCCTTCGATTTCGATCTACCGAAGTGCCCTTTCCAACCACAAGATCAGCGGCTAAAGCCTTCTCAAATGACTATGCACAAAGAACAGATGCCATGGTACAGTGGGCATCATGATGATATTTGATAGCTTGTCAGTGACAACCAGGATCCAAAGGTGGTACAAACTGTGGCTGAAAACCAGCCGTTGCGGACCCAGTGTCCCTCCAGGTTTGGGAAGGTGCGACACCCAGCTGTTGGGCGCACCACACGACGGCGCAAAGTGGCTGACCGAGACAAGCAGTACAAGGACATGTTGGAAGCCGTGCAGAATGACACGCCGGAGGTGTTGGTCCTTGGGTTGAAATTGGTGGAGATCTCTGTGGGAAGTGATGGGTTCGATGGGTCACGGTCAGAAGGTTGCCGTTGAATGGTTGTGAGGGTCCTGCGCAGTCGAGCATTGTAGGGACATGTGCGCGATGAATGGATGATTCTGATCAGTCGTGGTACAGTAACCCCTCGCGACCGACCAATCTAATTATCAGGATCTCCTAAGTTTTTTTTCGCTGATGGTGTCCGCTGTTCAAGTGTCGTCCAAGTTTTCATACATTGCCGCCGTAGAGAAAAGGTTGGTCTTGCCAGGAAAAGTTGGACTGACGTCGGCCCTTTTCATATCTTTTCAAGAAAACCAGATTATTCTCAGGTTAGATCTTATCATATCTTATCTAAATCAAACCTTGTGGCACAAAATATGATCTTATATGAATCAACCAGATGATACCTACTAATTATGCTATAAACACCATGATGATGCTCACATCTTATATCTCCCAACTCCATGAAATACAAATCAATCATACTGTATATTTGTAAACTACCAAGTCACCAACATCTCCAGGTACCCCCAGGCATCCCCTGCCACCCGGCAGAGGTCATCGACGAGATCGGCAGCGCCTTGGAAGTGGACGCCGCGTGCTCCATCGGCTTCCGGGGCATCGTCCTGGTGGCCACGGCGCACGCCTGCAGCCTGCAGGAGGCCATGAACAACCCCAGGGCCCGCGTCCCCCAGCGGCTTCGGGGGCATCGTCCTGGTGGCCACGGCGCACGCCTGCAGCCTGCAGGAGGCCATGAACAACCCCACGTTGCAACCGCTGTGGCGCGGCAGCGCAGGGGGTTGGCAGGTTGGTTGGACGGAATGGGGGGATTCTCAAGTCGTAGGGACCCCTGAAATCAATGGTTTTATATGGTTTTATTTCTTTAGAATGATTAATCTTAGATGATTTTGGGGCGCCCCTATTTTGAGAAACCATGTTGCCTGAACCAACTTTTGCTGTGTGGGTGAGCTTTGAGTTTGGAAACGTTTTTGCGTGATTCAGTTTCTTGGGTGTGAGCTTTGAGTGAAAACACGATTTGCCCTGTTTGACCGTATGCACTTCTTCGCGGGTATGGGTTTGAATTACAAAGTCCTCCATCGTCGATCGTCCTTGCACTTCCAATGCGCATCGCAAGCTTCATGTCCCGCGGTGCTTTGTCAGCGCAGTGCTTTGTCAGTATTCGCTAGCCTATTCACCAGGCAGGAAATGGTTTTTCTTTGTTCGAGTGTAAATTTGACCATGTAGAAGCAAAACATCACATACATTGGGGGGATGCCCCCCTATGAGTCAACCAAGGGTGGCTCACATTCATGCTAGGCTAACATGACCTAGCCAGTTCCACCTGAGGTTTGGCAGCTTCGAGAAAAGCACCATCTCCGACGAAATGGCGAAGCGGACGCCAGGCGGAAGGAAGTTCGTCGAGGAGCGACGTAACGACCCCGTCTTTCAGAGTTTGGTGGAACTGGGCCGAGATGCAGGGGATCAATGGAAATGGAAACTTGGACATTATGATTTTGGTGCGTGAGAATTTGTATCTATAGGTGATTCTAATCTAGGTGGTGGTTTGATGGGATCTTGGATCAGCTGGTTCAGTAGCGTTGGCGGATGTCCGACAGGATACAGCAGTGAAAAATCTGACAGGATGAGAAAAGACATCTGGGACTCATGACACAAGATTATCGAAGATCATTAGTTCTTGTGGGGAATTCTTGAGCTGTGGATTTTTTTGACAGCTCGCGCCGAATGCTTTCCAAGCTTTGTTGATGCTACTATATTGTCATTGAAGCATATTCAATGGCCGCTCTTATATCTCTTATCTAAATCCTCACTTGATTACCCTCCTCCTCCTCCTCCTCTTCCTCAGGATCGTTGTATAGAATGTGGGTTTGCAGTGTGGTTATGAGTGAGCCAACCTTTGTCACGCATGGATAGAACCTACTTGATCTGCCTCAGCAACTCCGTTGAACCATGAAGAAGGACTTTGTGAACTGACCACTGGAGACTTAGATTTCAAGATGCGGCCGCTGCCGGCGTCGCTAATGGGTTGAATAGTACAACATGCCTTCAGATTCCTACGGTCTCAGGGACGCTTTGTGTTTCAACAATGGTGCACTCAATTAAACCCCAAGATTACAGAAGTTGTGTCATACACTTTTCACAATGTCAAGCAACCCATGCATAAAATGGTCTTGTTGCAAGCCAAGGACCATCTACACCGATTTGAAAGCTGCGATTGACAGCATTTTGAGCAAGAAGTCGCCACCGCTGATGTTTCATCGGCCAGATGTGCTTTGGCTGTGCAAATTTGATCAACTTTGCATGTTGTTGTGTGCAAACTTGCTGTTGGGTTTGCTCTTCGAGACCTACATAGGCTGGCAACGAACATGGCCCTTGGCCCATGGCATATCATGGCATATCATGGCATACTCCTGCTTAGCAGATACACTCCGTATGGGGCTCAATTCCGAACGATTCTTGTTCTCTAGGAGTGTGTTGATTCCCAATGGCACCTTTGTTTTGCACTAAGCACACTCCAACGTGGACGCTTTGAAACATTGATCAAAAGGAAATGCAAGTAGTTGGGGCCAAACGCTTCCTGGCTCAAAGACTTTAGAAAAAAACAAGATAGGATCCAGACCCTGTTTAGTAAGTGACGTGCATCACTGCGGCTTGCTTGTAGCCGTGCCACGCTGCACTTCCCAGCGCAGCGAGTAGGATCTCTGAGCCCATTCAGTAGTTTTTCTTGAAATGACAGGCTTGACAAGCATGACAATACGAGCCAAGTGATGATTGTGGCTCATAACACGGAGGTGTGGTTTCTTGCGGCTTAAAGCTGCTAGTTCACGGGTTGATCAGCACTGGTGAGTCACACCACCAGGCTTTGGCCCTACTCAGGCAGGATATAGCCGGCAGCCAGCAGGGCAAGATCGGCTGCATTCAGCACGTGTCCCTCAGAAACTTGGTTGGCTACATGTTCGATCGCTGGGGATTGTGGCCAAATTATCATTTCGGGAACTGTTCACAAAAAGGCACAGACAGCTGTGACATTGGAGAGAGAGAGAGGGAGAGAGCTGTGAATGTCACTTTTTTGGGGCTATGTATCTAAAGGTGCATCATCTGCATGCAGTGAAGCACATACTGACGGGGAAACGGGTGTGGATGGATGGGATTTGTTTCGGTTTATGTACAGTTTCCATTGAGAATAAGCTGATGGCTTCAAACATATTTACGATTACCTGGCAGTATGTGCTCCATATTCGGTTGTGTTCGGAGGTTGATTTGGTTGCGGGAGATGTTGACCTATGACTGTTTGCTCAAGCCTTTGACAAGCCATGACAAACACAAGCAATCTTCTTTGTTTCCCCAGTGTGGTCTTGAGAGGGCTTTAAACTTTGGTCTGTAAAGAATGATAAATTGCTTCATGTCCAAGTTTACGACATCCGACAGACATGCCATTCGATGAATGTTTTGACTTTTGAGAACTTTCGGGTTTCCTGATTCCTCAGACTCCTTTGGGGTTTGAGCTGGCTCAGGATGAAATCATCAGGCTGCTGGGTGACGGGAATATCGACGGCTGGAAACATGGGCCCATGGGTAGATGGAGGGGGGCTGACAGGTGTAGGCCTTGGAAACAGAGCCTGAGCAGAGTTTTTGAGAACACAACAAGTTAATGCTGTACTCCCACAGCTGGTTGACTTTCCCGACTAGAGTGACCATTTGGGGATGGACCAGGGCACCACCATTTATTTATGGATAAGCCGAAGTCGCAAGAAAAGCACTTGGCTGGCATTTGCCCTGGGAATGTTCAAGAGATGTCACGTATCAAGGAAGACGCGAAGCTTTTTGATGTGAAAAACTTGTTTGCTTGGACCCACCAATCCCACTATCAAGCTGTTTTTGGCACCAGCATGCACCAAGATTTTTTGAAAAGCTATGAAACAACACCTCCGGGAACACTTACTTTCACATTCAGAAAGGCGATCATTTCGCACATTCAGAAATCATTTAGTCAACAACCCAGCTTATACCTCGAGATTATAGTTAACCATCAATATCCATCAATCAATCCTTAGTTCACCATTCCTTAACCAACTTTGGCTTAGTTAACCCTTAACCGTTGGTTAGTTAACCATCAATCAACCCTTAAGCATTTGGTTGACAACCCTCAGCTGCCCAAAAATCCTTCGCAGGTCATGGCACCGGTGTCTACCTGCTGTGCTTCGACGGTGGAGCGGACCGCGGGGACGGAGGTCGCACGGCCATCTGTCCGGGCGGTGCCGGGGCAGTGCTGAAGCAGCTGAAGGCCGGTCCTCACGACCATGGAGCCAGGAGGACGCAGTTAAGGGTGGGAATGATGGGTTGGGCAGTTGGGTGTAGTTCAGGTCATTGTTGGTGGGTCAGGGCACTTTTGTTTGGATTCCAACATTGGGATGTCCTGGAAGTTGAGGATAGATTTGGATGAATTTGGTCTCAGAACGTCCCTGGCGGGCGTCTTGTTCAATTGACCAAGGGCATGTGACATCCCAATTTTTTGTTTCCTGATCCCTTGGTGCCTTCAAAGCAAGCAGCTGGTTCCAGAGGAACCGACGCTCCTGGAAAATGTTCTGTCCCCATTCCAGCCCGGAGCAGATGGAATACGCTGGGCTTCTGATTGGTTTGCGCGGCGTTTTCGATGCCTTGGAGTCCTTGGATCCTCCCGCGGAACGGGTCTTCATTGAAGGAGACTGTCGACACCTGGCTGTTTTGAAGTGGTGGGTAACGGGGTCAGCTGGACTTAGCTTCATGATCAACCAGTGGGCCACTGAACATAGGATGTGATAGCTCTTGGGTGGCAGCAATGTTGGCATGCTTTGACATTTCATGGCATTGGTACAAGATGATACAAAGTCAGTGTGTTCCTGTCAAAGCTGGCTTTGAAATGATTTCAAAAGCTACGCACGACCATCCCATCACGACTGGCTAAGCGAGTGCGAACCTTCAGCTCCTTCCTGTTCCTCCAACCCCCTCCATCACCCCACGACCAACCCTTGCGTTTGCGGGATGAGGTTTCGTTACAGATCGCCACGGCGGGTCTCAATCAGCGGAGGTCTTGCGAGATGAGCATTCAGACGTCCATGGCAAACTGCAGGGCCTCAGAGAGCTTGTGAACAAGGCCGATGGCCCGCGCGCATCATCAAAAAGGTGGCGCTGTATATCTCCTGAATGCATCATTGGAACTCCTTGGACAGGATTGTCAACTGTGTTTTCTTGTTTTTCCCTTGCCCCGAATCAACACTGAATTGAATTGCACAGATTCAAGACCATTCAATAGCAAACCGTTGGTAGGAAATTGCTCAAGTGAGAACATGCATCATTGCATTCGTACTGGTACCAAATCACACTTTGCTCGATGCAGCAAGGACGACGACCATTTCAGTCAACATAATCATTAGTTTCCTTCTCGTTATGATGGTTGTCTGAAAAATCATTGCCATGGCGTTCACGATCGCGATCACCGTCATGGCAATCGCCATCGCCATCGTCATCGTCATGGTCATCATCATCATCATCATCATCATCATCATCATCATCATCAACATCATCATCGTCGTCGTCGTCGTCGTCGTGGTCATCATCATCATCACCATCATCATCATCATCATCATCATCATCACCATCATCACCATCATCATCACCATCATCACCATCATCATCACCATCACCATCATTATCATCACCATCATCATCATCAACATCATCAACATCACCATCATTATCATCACCATCATCATCACCATCATTATCATCACCATCCTCATCACCATCATTATCGTCATCATCATCATCATTATCATCACCATCATCATCACCATCATCATCATCACCATCATCATCACCATCATCATCATCATCATCACCATCATCATCAACATCATCATCATCATCATCATTATCACCATCATCATCACCATCATCATCATCAACATCATCATCATCATCATCATTATCATCACCATCATCATCACCATCATTATCATCACCATCATCATCACCATCATTATCGTCATCATCATCATCATTATCATCACCATCATCATCACCATCATCATCATCATCATCACCATCATCATCACCATCATCATCATCACCATCATCATCACCATCATCATCATCATCACCATCATCATTATCATCATCACCATCATCATCACCATCATCACCATCATCATCACCATCACCATC
>VSDK01009909.1:194987-234979 GCA_009767595.1 Symbiodinium kawagutii
CGCAGCCTGGTGGATCGCCGCAGTCGTGTCAAGGCCTTCCTGATCGGTTTGATACAACAAGTGGCCGAGGGAAATGGTTGGTCTGTGCAGAAGGCGACAGCCCTCCAGCTCAGATTGATGCTGCACCGTGGGCTGAAACATTGCAGAGAAGTGAGGGAGGCCCCGTGGTTGAACAAGGCCTTCAAGCGCAGAGGCAGCCTACTGGAAATGGAGGAAGTACTGGATTCATTGGCTTTACCAGTTTCTCGAGATCCCGAATCACTTTCTGTCTTGAGGAAGAGTGAAGGCATTCGGGTAGATTGGGACAGAGCAACAGGTTTTCGAATCTTCCATCCACAACATGCCCGAAAATGTCATCATGTCATGTTTCCTCCTGCTGCGCAGACACTGGCGGTGAGAATAAAAGGAAAGTGGGCCAAGCAAGACAAAGTATTGATAGGCTTCGTGGAAGAGGATGCAGATTGGGACGCTGAGCATCACCCCGTGGATCTTGGTTACTTTTTTTCGCTCCAAAGCCGCAGTCTTCTTGGCTGTGATGGTACGAATTTCTCGTGGTGGTGGGAGGTGCCTGTTGGATGGGCACAACAATTGCAGGAACAACATCCCCACGTCACACAACTCCGTAATGCAGATGCGTCGGGCAAAGGAATCAGACAAATGGCACGGGAGCGTCAAATCTGCTGCTTTGGCCGGGATGGTATTGAACATATTGTAGACTTTGTCAACACTGTTGAGGATGTTTGCGTGAAACTGACTGCTGATCTGGAATTTGATGTGTTCATCCGGTCACGCAGGGTCGGGAAGAGTATGGAGTGGCTTAAACTTGGCCGTGTTCGTTGGAGACACGGCTTGACCTTGCCACAAGGAAAGGTGTGGTGTCCGGCCATTGTGTTTATGCCAAGGGCAGGGAAAGGGCCTCCTCGATGTGCTGTCACTCCGAAAACCGTGGCAAGACAGTGGTGCACACAAGGAAATGGCAAAGGATCCAGAAAACCAACTTTGGAAACTCGATTGGCAGAATCTCCATGCCTACTGCTGTTGGATGTGGCAGACGATCACTTCTATGATATGCCTGCGTGGGACCAATCCAGCGACGAAATCACTTGGGACACGCGTCCCAAACCCTTTCGTGCACCCGATCCCAGCGGCGATAATTGGTGGATCGGCAAAGGCAAGGGTCGTAGACCTGCCCAAGGGAGTTCCAGTCACGACTGGGACACACCCTCACGCAGAACCTACAACCGCACACCCAAGCAGATCTTGGACAGCTTACCATCTGGCAGCTACCCTGATTCACTCGATGACTGGAAACAAATCCAAAGGCACGTGTGGAAAAATGCCCCTTGGATACCGAAGGGTTGGATCCGTGTATGGTCCAAAAAGCATGATTGCGAGTACTACCTTAGGTTAGATGACAACTATGCCACATGGGAGCTGGATGAGGTGAAATGAACATCGTCAAGTGGAGTCTTCGATTCAAGTGTGGAACAGAAAATCATCTCCGCTCTTTCCCGAAGCATGTGAAAACCACACCTGATCTAGTGACAGCTGCTTCAGAGGAAAAAAGTGAACAGTGCAGCTTGTTGGGGCTTGAAACAGGTTTCTTGTGCATATCGTACAAGATTATTATTGCAAACATGTGTGTGTGTGTGTGTGTCATTGCTATATACATCACACATAAGGTCATTATACACTGTCATTCCAAGTTCCAAGTAAATACATGTTACTGCAGCATTTTCAGTGGCTTGAGTTTGAATCATTGTTTGGCATAGAAATTATGCTATCCACATCAGTCAGTAAACCACCAAAGTGTGTTTTCAAGAACATTATCATCAGCACCACAGTTTTGAAATCAGCCAATCTTGCCCTAGTAGACCAGAAGGTGCAAACAGCATTATTCAGCAGACGCGTTCATATGTCACATGCCCCCCAGCAGTCCGGCATGTCATTCATGCCAACGAACATATCAACTGAACATATTTTTTCCATCCTTAGGCGGATCTTAGGCGGAGCATATTTGAATGCAGCATTTTCCTACCAAAGGTATACATAGTATACATGTGCATGGCAGAGGATAGGGGTAATAGCCAACTACTGGCCCCTGCATGGGGATAGACCCCGTGGAGCTTGACCTTTGCCGATTGTGGTGAGCCTCGTCCTAAGAATTGGCGGATGGAGTTACTGCGCTAAGTGACCCCGTCTCCCCACTACCAACCCGCTGGAAAGAATGGTTGAGCGGGGAATTTTTACATGTCGGTGGGAATTTATGCCAGTGGGAACAGGGGTAGATAGTATTTTAGATTTTGGGGGAATGGATTGTATATCAGATAATTCTTCTGCTTCAAAATTTTTGATTTGTTCACATGTATGCGCATTGGATGATGCGTGTGGCAATGTATATGATAGCCTTTTCAGGCATGTGTTTTCCAGATTCCGACACCTCAAATTCAATTGTGTATGATCAAAGGGTTGTTTTCAATCAGTCCTGATCTCAAAGAACTTCCTATAGACGTCCAGGCTGGTAGTGGGAATTTCTTTCCAGTCAATAGAACAAATAGATTACTTGTTGTTGTTGTTGTTGTTGTTGTTGTTGTTGTTGTTGTTGTTGGTTGTACTTGAACCTTATCCAGTATGTAGGGGTCACTATAAATCTTCCATAACAGGCAGGCATTGCACAATCGACCCATGGACCGAATCCACTAGATTTCAGCCCTCGGTAAATTTCAGGCCAAGTCAAAGTTCCAGACAGTTCAGATGGTTTTGCAGCGTCGCTGGCACATCCAGTCTCATCATCAGCATGTTACCCATTTTCTGATGCAGGGTTGCCAACATCATCAAAATCGGGTTCAATCCCTTGCAATGAGGCTCTGCAGTTTAAGACTATATAGAGGGAAGGGATTTCTTTGAAGGGTCAACTGTCGGACATCCCTGACGTTTATGTTTATAGGTGTACAAGATATCCATGTAAAGCAGAAGCAGTTAAAAAAAGAGGTGGGACATCACTTGCTGGTGAAGAAAATTGAATCCTGTCCCCGAATCGCCCACGCTTCAGTTGGTGATTTTATAGCAAGCTATTTGCAGTCCTTTCTGTCAGCCATGTTATCATTCACAGCTTTGCAGTTTTTGAAAGAACGGGCGTATTTGTACATTGCTCTTGGAATTTGATTCTATTCATTCCTACTAATGCATTTTGTGGAGTCCAGCATTTTCATCTGCATGTTTTGGGGTTTGGACTGTGTCAGCGCGAAAGCCATCTCGAACATGTGTATATCGCTTGGAACTGCACTTCGCATAGCCTTAGGATGCCTTAGGCATGAAACACCCAACTCCCAATATGTTGTATGTTTGTTGTGTGTCTGCGGTCGCAGTTGCAACTGGATTACCATGTTCGCGGGGCTTAACCATCAGTACTCACTGCTACCATACCACGCGTCTCTGGGACAATCACGCAGTCTACAAAAGCCACTGCTACAGGATGGGCAGGGTACTCCCAGCATACCTCCATTTGCCAATGACGTATGAATGATCTATCCCCAGAGTTGACAAATTGCAGACTAAACAACACCGCTTCCAAATTGTGTTATTAAATTGGTTCATGGTCTCCAAACGCAAGCAGTTTATGAATAGCTGCATGTCCCATTGCCCAACCAAGTATTCAAACATGACCAATGTCACCACCATTGGCGGTCAGCATTCTACTACGCTCCCCTCAGGCAGCCATGGCCAGCATGTTGTCGGGCGCAGAGCAGGTGAAGCCGGGGGAGGGATGACGTGGTACCCAGAAGTTCACCAATCCTGCCTGGCATGCCATGGCTCATGATGCTCAAACCATGGAAATTCTGGGATTCCAACGATGCCGTGGTTCTTTTGATAGTTTTTACTGGAATAGCTATGGTTTAACCAGTGAGGGTTTGGTTCCCTACCAAAGAGGAGCAACCATGGTGTTATTGGTGGGGGAACCTGAGCTTATGGGAGAGAGGAAAGAGCGAATGCAGACACAGAGCCATCAAGATCATCAAGTCATGCATCCAATGCTTCCAAGTCTCATGGAACATCAGGCAGGGCAAAATAACCCGTGCCCAAGCCAGGCCTCCTCTTAGGCACAAACCCTTTCATGTGACTAAGGTAGTAAACATGTACATTTTCAGGTATGATTGTCTAGTCATTGCATGGTTTTTCTGCCATTTGCCCCACCTCCAAGACCGCAACCTGTCGAGGGCAAGCCGTTGGACGCCCCGGCAAGAAAAATGCGAGGGAAGTAAAATGTGGACCAGTGGTGGGATCACAATGGATTGCATGGAATAGACGATGGTGAAACTTCAAGAGATGAACGTGAACAAGTTTGTGCGATGATTCGGACAAATACTGAACATTATTGAATATGCATTGAATAAGCATTGCCAAAATTGTACATGAGTCGCTGTCAAAAAGTAATGTATTCGCCCTTAACCTCCAAGCCAGCGGGTTTTGCAATTACTTCCACGCTGAGTTTCGGGGGTCATTGTCAGCATGGGTCATAATATGGCACCTTGCACCGTCGCAAATGATGATTGCTTGTCGCGAAGGATTCTTCGAGAAACTCCGATGATGACTTCGAAGAACAGGCAGCGGAGCAGTAGCTAATCAGGACGTTTAAAATGGACCGATCATTTTGCACTGGTGCACCCCTTGTCAATTGAAGACATTTGCAGCATTTGGGTTTCAGTGCGGCATTTGTCCCCAATAGCTCGACAGCTGATCATTCTATCATATTCTATCATATTCTATCATATTCTATCATATTCTATCATATTCTATCACATTCTTGCCATGTGCTAAATTCAGGAAATCTTCAAGAGACCTCACATTCCAAACTACGACGAGTTCGAGGAAGAAGACATGGAGTGGACAGCCCTGCGCTCAGCAATTGCAGGGTGGCGCCGATCTTGGCCTCTCAATCTCTTGGAAAACAACATGATCCACATGTGCCTAGAGCCGAAGTAACCCTTGTATTTTGGATGGTTTGGCCCATCAAACTGGGGGTTAACCATCCAAAACCAGGGCCACTTGGGCCGAGCGATTCTTAAGGCAGAAGATGATGAAGCATGGGACAGTGAAACTGACCGAGACTACTACGCCGCGCCGGGAGCCACGGGCATGGCATCGTTCGGTCGTTGTGTTCGTATGACGGTTGGTACTGGGGGTAATGTGCCGGGCACGACAGGTTTCCCTTCAAAGAGCTTTAAAGGGGTAACGCATGGTAGATCCAGTTGTTACTCGTGAGGGGTTTGTGACTTTGATCAAGTCGTTGTTGTGACATGTTTTAACTGGGTACTTGCCTCCTGTGGGTTTCTAACATTCCCGTTGATTTTTTGTTTGAGTAATTCTTGGGGATGCTTGGGGCCAACCAAGTCTTTCAGCACGGAAGGAAGAACCGTATACAACCAGTACAATCCTTACTCCCTCGCATCTTCTCGCACCACAAAAAATGACCAACTATAGTCCATGGATGTCCATCATAGGAATATCTATACCAACCAGTAGAATCAATCTGATGACAGTCGTGATAATTATTAACTGGTTCTACCTGCAGTCTGCTTCTAGACTTAACGCGATGTGGGCTGACTTACGGCGCCCGCTCGTACCAGTGATCAGTGTTTGACAATAATCTGCATGGAACCAAGTACCAGTCAGATTGTCAATCAAACACCTGACAGGTAACCAGTTTTAACCAGTTACCCGTCAGATGATGGTCGTGATCATTCTCAAAGAAATGCCATGCAGGTAACCAGTGACCAATAGTTCTCCATCAGATGATAGTCATACAGGCAACCCTAATACAGTTGTTTGATGGATGGCAGTTGATCATTCTCAAAGAAATGCCATATCAATCCATATCATACAGGTGACAATCTGACAATCTGACTGGTAACCTGCAGATTTGACCAGTCAGATTGTCACCTGACAATCTGACAATCTGACACCTCAATTAACCGTACAGGTCGCCTGCGGCCCCAAAGCTGCAGGTTGGAGTTGGTGAAGGCCCACAGCAACATCTCCAGCAGCCGTGTGCGTGCAGCGTTTGGGGCCTTGGGGAATGCGTTGACCTTGGAGTTGCTGGGGATGGATAGCCGATGCTTAGCGATACCGGGGGTCTGGTAGCCCTACAACTGAACTGGGGTGATCTATGTATAGTAATTGTTCATATTGCTAGTGATGGCCTTGATATTGATGTAGGTGATCTGTGAATATAAGACTGGTTGGTGGTTTGATTACGTTTGATTGCCATTTTTCGTTTTCTGGAAATATTTGGGGATGGCTGGTTTGCGCATATTTTTGTAGAAGGGTGGGTCAACCACCAACCAAATGTGATCAACACAGTATCAGCTCACCAAGGCCTAGTCCCTATCCCTTGCCATGGGCATCAGGTATCACCGCTTGGTGCAACGGTGGCATCCCTACAACGGGACTTGGCCTTCGGAAGGCGACGAAGCTTTTTTGAAGCTGCCAGGGTCGTACTGGTTCACGTGATTGACAGCGGTTGTGAACCAACGGAATACTAAAAACGAATATTGACTGGGGATTTCTATTGTTAATACAAAGACGAATGTTGGTATACCAGTCAACCAATGGTGTTAACAAATATTAGTCAGAAATATCTGCTTATCACAGTAGAATATTGGATTATATATCTAAAAACATGGTACTTGGCAATACTGTAGCTGGAGTTGAATATTGGTGGTTTATATGTATCGCCGAGGATCGAGGCCGAAGAGATGGGCTAGGTGGGACATCTTGGGACGCTATTCGCTTTAGAAGAGGAGCTTGGACTGGTCGCGGGAAGAATTTGTCCTGCTTGACCCCACCTTGCCCAGAGGGAAACCCTAGGAGTATCTATGGGTCGTGCCCAAAACCATTTATATATTGTTTGTGTCTGTTCGTTTACGTGGATCTTGCTGTTTTCTTCCTGGTTTCGAGCATGTCACGATCATCAACTTGAGCGTTTGATGGCCAGCCGATGTTCGCCTGGAGCCCTGTACAAACTGTTTCAAATGCTTAGTCATCAGCAATGAGCCTAGCACCAACCATCATCAATCACCAAATATCAACCACATCAACCAACCATATCTACCAACCATATCAACCAACCATATCAACCAACCATTGATCAACCAACCATATCAACCAACCATATCAACCAACCATATCAACCAACCATTGATCAACATGAATCACCCTTGAACCAACCTGTAAAAAACCCATGACCCACCACCAACCGTTACTTGTGCCATGCTGCCTCGCAGGCGGCGACCGTCGCGCGGCCTTGCGCCGCTTCTGGGCCGTCTCGGAGGCAGCAGCCGTGCTTGGCAGTGCTTCAGAGGGGTCGGGCAGGGCTCAAGCGGTTGAGGTTAGCCAAGTAATCATTAAGCAGCTATAGTGCCATTAAGCAGCAGAATGGGGTAGGGTAAACTGTTGGTTGATGATGATGATGATGATGATGATGAGGAGGAGGATGATGATGATGAGGAGGATGATGATGATGATGCTGATGATGATGATGATGATGATGATGATGATGATGGTCCATGACATGATGGATGGTGAATATGGTTGCTGGATAGTCAATAATTGGGGTGAAGAGTGGGTGATTGATTGCCGTCAAATCGTTTTTGGAGAACAAACAAGCCAGCTGACAAGAAAAAATACTAAAGATTCTGATTGAAGGGTCGAACCAGCGAGGCTGTTGGCAACTGGACCTTATTCTGATGCGGTTCGTTGCCCAATCTTGCTGTTAGAGTTGCTGATGCGAATCCCAAACGTCGGGCAAGGTGATGCAGCTACATGTTGGTCGCAATTGTTGCGGTTGCTTGTGCCACGTTGGTCACGCCATGTTGGAACTTGTACAGTCCCTTGTTTCTACCACCTTGATTCATTGTAAATCCATCCTATCAAGTTGACTATACATCGCTGGCTATACCCTGCTGGTTGGTTAAACCATCACAGCAGGTGGCTTTACCCAACCCATCTTCTCCAGTGGTTGACACCTGGTTCCACGTTGGGATTCTGCCAGGCTTACTTGGTCCTGGCAGATCCGGAGAGGCGCGGGTGCGCGGAGATGATGCCATGAAGCCCAAACTTTTGAGGATTTTCTGTCCTATGTGGGCTCGGAGAACCCATCTGAGTTTCCAGATGTCACACCCTGGGTCAAGTCCGTGAGCAAATATGAAGATCCTTGATCCAAGCCCTTGCAGTCAGACCGTAATAAAAAATTCTGTGATGGTATCATCTCATTTCCTACAGGTTCAACAGTGGCTCCGTGGTTACTTCACGCTTGGGTATCACGTCTGGTCTCCGGGGTGCCATTCCACGGTCAGGCGCCGGATCTATGACGAGTGCGGCTTCAAAGGCCTGAAACAAAGCGAGTCCTGTGGGGGGCCCTGGAGAACCAGAGGCCTTGGCTGGGTTTGAAGCAACAAGAGCTACCAGTTTTGAAGGGCAGCTGCATCCAAGAGTTATTGTCTAGAATTTTTGGGTGCAAGCCTCAGGGTTGGCGGCTGAAGAATCTTGAAATGGTCATGCTTGGCGGCATTCGACGTTTGATGCTGATATGACTTGCGGATGTTTGGCCAAAGTCAGGGTGAGGATTTTCCCACAGTCAGCCAGGAGACTGATTGGCGACACACCATATATACTATGATCTATCGAGCACAAATCCATGACACTGCCAAACCTTGGAATCCAATCTGTAATCAGATGATGAACCACTCGTAAGTTGAGAGTTCAAAGGTCTCAACGTGATGCAAACACATCAGTTGGCCGCTGTGAACATGTAGCACCTGCGGACCTTCGATGTGCAGGGTAGGATGGATCCTTGACTCAACGCCAGCACGCTCACCGAGGCTACGCAGAACCGATCTTCGAGAAGGAGTGGCCTTCGTGCAAGTGACTCCGCCAACAACCCTGGTGACTCGAGACCAGTGACCACATGATGGCACACCGAAGCTTCACCATGTGCTTGTTGTTGTTGTTGTTGTTGTTGTTGTTGTTGTTGTTGTTGATCGTGCGTTGTTTCTCTACACAAGTTGGCTACCCACTAGCCACCTAACCATTCCAAACCGTTGATTGCTCCCCATGATGCCCCACCACACCACCTGCCTCCCCAGCCATGCCTCGCCCCGGGTGACCTCTCAGCAGCCCTCCTTGGCACCACGGCCGCCGGGCGGATCCCCGGGCCCCGTGGGTCCCGCCATGTCCGCGCCCATCAAAGCCATGGGCCGCGGTGCCGCGCGGGCGCGTCGTTTCTCGGCGGCCGCGGTGTGGCGGCAGCCGCCCAAGGCGCGAAGCTTCAGCAGCAAGGCGCCTGCGGCTGACCCTGGCAGGTCGACATCGACCAAAAATCGATCATAACAACAGCAACCAACCTGCAACCAGTCACTAACCGACCATCAGCCAAACACCAACCAAACACTAACCAGCCACCAACAATCAGCCAACCACCAACTAGCCACCAAGCATCGTCAGCTTCAACCACAAACCGACCAACCTTCACACCTCAACCAGTTGCCCCAAGCTGCTCCTTCTCTCGACAGGCACATGCCGAGGCACCGCCGTCGTGGCTGAATCTGCGGCGGCATTTTGTGGCCTGCGCCGTGCCCATGATCGGCTTCGGGCTCATGGACCGGCGACCACGGGGTAGCAGGGGCTGTCCGTGGGAGATGGCAAGGTGAGAGTTGATAGTTGCTTGATCTTGATGATGATGACGACTTGTTTACTACTTGTATGAAAATCAGATAATTAAGGATAGTTGTTTAGATAATGGTTGTTTCATGATGGTTAGTGTAGCTGATCAAGTAAGTTCACAAGCAGTGGCTGATTGGCTGAGTTCATGTCCAACAAGCTTCAATCAAATAGGCAAGCAAATGGTTGAGCACCCACCAGCCAAAGCGATAACAGATAGCGATAGTATTGGCACACTATCCGCCACTTGGGGGTGCACCACTCCTGGAGACGGATAGGTGCAGGTTACGGGGGAAAGGATGGGAAAGGATGTCACATGACGGCACCATCGCTGCCACCCCTAATTATTTTGCCCAACCTTGACGGTTGGCCTTGCCCTACGCTTAAGTTTCTTCGTAGGGATGTTGTTTTTGAGCTTCCGAATTATAACACCCTGAATTTCGAAAAAGCCAACCCTAGCCCTCGATGCGTGCAGCCAGTGTGTTTGTTCAACTTCTCCGAATCACTTTGATCTTGAATTGGACTGCCTCATTTTGCGAGCAACGTGGGGGTTGCAGCGAACATGTTAAGACATGTCAAGACTATATACTGAAAAACACTGAAGAGACCACTGAAGCGTGTTAAACTTCCAATCTTTGGAGTCTTTAGCGGTGAAAAGTGTCAAGCCTTGCTGTTCTCTCATGAAACACCTTGATCCTTAATTTAGTTGTTAGTCAGAACAACTTATAGCAACCAACCAGCCCTTGCCAAGTTGGTTGCACATGTGTATGGTACAGGAACCCCCCATGATGGCTCATCATCTCCAAGTAGTAGTCCCTGCAGTGTTCCCCCTGCACCATGTCGCGAGGACAACACCATCATGATTCACGCAGGACACCGCTCTTATGCTGGGTGAGTTCAAACTGGGCAAGTCCAAATCATCATTTTGAAGTAGGCCGGTATTCGCAATTTTGCATAATTTTGCCAACATTCTGTTGGCTAGTTGGGGAATGTCAACAGAGGAGAGGTCATGGCATGTTTGTTTGTGAATCAAAACTTGGGCATGGGACGTCAACAGTTTCTGTGTTTTTCGGTGGCATAGACCCACAAACATTAAATCGTCAGCCACAAGAACAAGAATCTTCCCAAAAAATCTTTGGCGAGAAACTTCGCGGCAAGAATACCCCAAACTGCGATCATTTCATGAATTGAAATGTATGATTCGCCCAGCCAAAAAGTGCATCGACTGCTGGGCCACGGGCCATGGCGGATGGTGGCCCATGGTGACGCTATGCTTTATCGAGCGCAGGAGAATTCATCGATGAACACCTCGGGCTCGTCTTGGGCCTGAGCACCATGGCATCGGCGGCAGCTGGCCAAGTGGTCTCGGATTTCTCAGGAGTGGCTGATGGTGGCTGCTGCTGGTGGCTGATGGATCCGATGCCACGGGATGCGCTGGATGAGTGGGAGAACGCACGTCCATTAGTCGTCACAAGTATCAGATTGCCATCGGCAGTTGGCATCCATTGGCATTTCTAGTCTTCAGCTAACTATCCAACACGGGTTGCCATCAGGCTGACAATCATTGGCATGTCTCTAATTTTTGATCAACTATAGTTTCAACTAACTATCCAACATTTTTGGTTCCTACTCAGTTGGTGCAAACATCTCCTGGGTCACTGCCCCACCGTTGGCCGCGTGGCCAGGCGTTCTCTTCGGCGGCACCTTGGAGGCGGCAGCCTCCAAGCTGGGGCTGCCCGTGGCCAAGCTGACAGACGGCCAGCGGCAGATGTCCCTGGTGAAGATCCTGGGTACCGCGGGCTCGGCCGTAGGTGGGGAGCGGCTGCTGGTGGGTGGGCTGGGGGATGGGAGGGGCTGCTGATGGTTGGGGAACAGCAGTGGGGGGCTCATGGACCTTGAGCCATCAGCATTGATATCTTTGATGGTTGGTGAATTTCGATGTTTTTTTGTTAATGAATTGCAGGTGGCAACGGCTGAGTAGAGATCGTAAGGCTCGATCAAGGGAACGAAATCATGGAGGTGCCAGCGTCAAGCTGGGAGATCCCCATTGTCAACATGGCGTTCCCAGGAATCATCACCAGTTCAGCTGCAGCAGCTTGCAGCTTTCACAGTTGACCAGGGAGATGATGATCCTAAGTGATCTGTTGCTGGGACCATCAACTACCAATCGTCACCAAGTGACCAACCCTTGACCAACCCCTGGACGACCTCCCTATGGCTATGAGTCGATCATGTCTTGTTTGGCACGTGCTGGCAGGCGTTTTGTGCGGCTGTCTGCTGGGCATGGGCAATCTGATGTTCTTGGACCTAAACAAGGTCGAAAGGCAAAAGAAGCACATAGCTCCTGGGCTGATACAACTGACGGCTGGAGATGAGCGAACAAACAGATATGTCCTGCTAAGACCACATCAGAGGGCATATGTGAGCTGAGGGAAGAATATGTGCCTGAGAGCCTGAGAAGTATCATTGTTGTTGTGATGGTTTTTGTATGTTTTTTGTCATGGGGCTATGGGCGTTGTGTTTGACGGATACGAGGTTTCAGGACGCCAGGTGGGGGTTCTCACCTCAATATCCTCAATTCACCAGGCCTCATCAACCTGGGGCCCCGGCACCTTAGCACCGGCTGTGCCGCATCGGGCTGGGGCAGCTGGGGCCGTCAAGGAACTGCAGACCATCTGCAATACCTTCGCAATCGATGGCCCAGCGCAGTTCGAAGCCGAGAGATGTACCCTGTATCTTGGGTCGCAAGGGTTGAGAATGGTTGGTGAATGTTGGTGATGATAGTTAATGGTGCTGGTTGCTTTTGTTATACTGATGGTTGCTGATGGTTACTGTCGGCCACAGTTGGTCACTGTCGGTCACAGTTGGTCACTGATGGGTACTGATGGTTACTGATGGCTACTGACAGATGTTGAATGATACTGCCAAAGATGCTGGTTGGTGGTGGTCAGATGCTGGATGATAGTGGTAATGCTTGATGCTGGATGTCTAGCAATGATTGCTGCCTCACAACTGGGGGGCACAGAAGGAAGAATGGCACCATGACTGGCTGGTGGTTAGGAGGGAGCGAGGCCAGGAGCCAGGGGTATCCCTAAACTCTTTTAAAGGGGGAGCGATTTGGAGCTACAAGGAGTGGTGTCACCAGATGGTAGATGAACTGATGCAAATTGATTCTTTCCATACGGAGTGTCGTTGGTGAATGTCGGTGAATATGTCTGATAGTTGCTGACCACTGATGATCTCACCTGGTTTTGAAGAAACATCTAAGAGTCCCTCATCCTCAACTGTTCACCAACATTCACCACCACGTTAGCCATCATTGACATGCTTGAGGCACGCCCTTCGTAGCCATGGTCCGTTCTTTGGTCGGTGGGTTCTGGGTCCAAACTTTGGCTGAGATTTTTCGGAACCCCACCGAATACATCCGTTCTGGCCAGTCGGTGATCACCACAGCTTCCCTCAGGATGGCACACCCCACTCAATAAACAGCCAGCTGAATCTTGTTCTGTAGTGGAAGTTGCCCCAGCTGTAAATGGGTAAATGGGTTACTAACTAACTTTGTCAATCACAGAATTGGCTCTTTGTACGTTGGTGATTCTCACATTTGGATCTGGAGCTTTCTCAAGCATCACAAACCCTCAACTGGGGCACCCCTATGACTCGAGAAACACCCACATGGGTACATCTTGGTGCACCCTACCATTATTGAGATACCCTGCCATTTCCCATGCTCATGGGTGCATCTTGACATACCCTACCATGTACCACCCTACCATTTTTAGCCATTGCTAACCACTATATATTACCACCACTTGAGAAACCATTCCTTCTTAGCCATGAAAATCCCCTATGTGGCTTGAGAAACTACCATTATTCACCACTATTATTATCATTACCTACCACGACTAGTAGCTGTTGAACCATTATTGTCACTATTGTTGGTAGTCGTCCCCTATCATAAACCATTATTCACCACTATTTGACCACCACCTGGAGCTCGCTAGCACCTGGAGGTACATCTTGGATGCCGACGCTCGCTTTCTGTGGACCTTCGCCAAGCGATGGCAGCTGAGCAAAGCGCAGCTCGTTGAGTTTAAGGCCTTTACGGAGGAGCAGGACTACAGCACCTCGTTTTGGTTTCAAGATGTGGCCGTTTCCAATAGGAGTAGTTCTTTTGCTTCATGTGAACCAATAGCACTCTATTATAGTGGTTTAATAGTGGTTGGTAAATTGATAATGGCACTATTACGTGAAGTAATCAAATATCATGAATTGTTAACTACTATTAATCATGGCTATTAACCAGTACGGTCCAGCGTCATTACCATGCACCCTGGTGCATGCATAAGCCATAGTTTCGTTGGCCTGTTGATGCCTGTTGACCTTGATCATTGTTTGTTCTCGTTTTCATGCATCATGCATTGCATTGCACAGCGGCAGCCGCGTGTACAGGGGCGTATACCGGGAGGTGATTTTGGTATGTCAAATCTGACCCATTTCATAGCCGTTGATAGGCGCTCATCCGCAAAGAACAAAAAAACAGTACTACCCAAGATTAGCCATGATTTTGCCATGTAAATGTCCTTATGTGGAGATCATGATTCATATGCACTTGCGTATGTGAACGTAAGAAACAAACTCATGGGACTTACACATGTTCAGGTGCACATGTTCATCTATCAGTTCCAGATACGTGTGCGCCCACAAACCCACACAGATGCAATTTCTTTAAACACACAGATGCCAATCAAATATCATCAAACTTATTATCACATGTTGCTGGTTTAAAGTCATTGACATCAGATGATCATTAAACGCCACTTGAATATCATTAAAATGGGTTGGATTATCATCACGTCTTTTCATTTTGATGACATCATTCAACATTTGCAGATGAATAGCCTCATGGTTAATAACCAACAGATCAACGAAAACTGGTTGGTGGTTTTAAACATTCTTTATTTTCCCTAATAATTCTTAGCAATTGGTTGGTTGACTTGCGCATATTTTTCATGACGGGGTTGTTCAACCACCAACCAGATAATGATCATTATCACCCATTAAAACCATATATAACCATCATTAACCACTAGTTGACCATAGGGGGCGGTTCAACCACCAACCAGAAAAGGTTGTCCAACCATTTGCAAAGTGCCACCAGGTTGTGTCCCTCGCTCCCTGGGATCTCAGGTGATGGCGCCATCACCAGTGCCCTGGCGGATCTCAACTTCAAGGTCTCGGAGATTGCGCATTTGGTGCCTTGGGGAGATCCCATAAAATGATGGGTGGTGGTGGGATGGGGGTTGGGGTTGGGGTGGGGTGGGATGGTTGGGATGGTTGGGATGGGGTTGGTTGGGTTGGGATGGGTTGGGTTGGGCGTGGTGCATGTTGGTACTGGGCTGTGATGGTGTTTGCCTTTTCTTTTGTTGGATATTTGGAATGGAATCATTGGATCATGACAAGCTCTCGAACGATGGAACCATCAACTGTGATCAGTGCCTGAGTCATGGAATGCTTATGGAAAAGAGTGAGGCGTCGTGCATTGCTCAGCCGAAACTAGCTGAGACAGGTGCAACATCCAGAACTGGCTCTCAAGTCCAGGATCAGTTGAGGAATGTTCGACAGATTCATGCCACGCAGCATGCTTTTGCTGCTATTTTGGCTCATGGAAGTTTCCTTGTTAGTTGTGACAGCTCTGGGGTCCAGCATGAGTTTCAGTGCATTTGGACCAGTGCAAGCAATGTGAGTACAGAAGCATTTCAAGCCGGCCTCCAGTGGCATCCTACCAGCGCGACATTTTGATTGCCATAGTTGATCGCCATTCAATGCCATTCATCAGATTGTGAATGATGCTTATTGAAATGCGTATGGTTGATCATGGTTGATTGACAATATTGATAGTGATGGTTAATTATATTGATAGTGGTGCTTGCCATCAGTAAAACCCGCTTAGGTACACTAACCATCATTAAGAAAGAATAAACCACGAACAACCGTCATTCATCAGGAATCGTCGTCATCATCATCATCATCATCATCATCATCATCATCATCATCATCATCATCATCATCACCACCTTAATCGTGGTCAATCACCAGCCATCACAATAGCCATAACAACAGCCGCTGCTCCAAAAACCATGCGCAAACGCCACAGCGGTGGTCCAGATCAGACCTCCAGGTACAGAAGTGCCAAGAATTGACCTCAGAGGACTTCAAGTCGTACCTCGAAAAGTGGGGCCCTCAACGGTGGGATGATCCGCTGGCGACTGAATCCATGGTGAACCGCCGGTGAAGGATCGTTGGTTGTTGGGGTTCATGGCCACTAGTTAAGGCGTTTGTAATGGTGGATGATGGTGGATGATGATGATGATGATGATGATGATGATGATGATGATGATGATGAGGAGGAGGAGGAGGAGGAAGAGGAGGCTTGTGGTCAACAAAGGCTTAAGTATAGGGGATCCTCCCTCCAAAGGAAGGGGATAAAAAGCAAGACTAGATATAGTTTGATGGTTCATGATGGTTGAAGATAAACAGGATGACGATCATGGTTTTCAATCATTAAACACAATTTACCAACATGTATGTATAGCACTCATAGCAACAAAAAATGAAGCTTGATTTTGATGCCTCACAAAAACTAGACTAGTTCGGTGATTTGGTGGGTGTGCACCATGGCTACTGAGTACCCCCCCAGCCGCCGTTCTGATCGGGATGTTCAGGTGGTAAACTTTGACAATCGCCAGCGGCTTTTTACTGCTGAAGCGCCTTTTTTGGGAAACCGTGGGATGTGAGGCCCATCCTGTACGATGGGAGGCCAGGAACATCCATCAAGACTTTCCCTGAATCTTGACTCGGAAGCTCGCATTCGACTGCAGTCTTCTTGCCTTTGCCAATGGACATCAATGGCTTCAGATGGCTGGGAATAACTTGATTTCCAAATGATTTCCCATGGTTTCCTCTTGAAGTCACATCTGAATTCAAATCCTCTTTTCACCCAAAATTCCTTGTGCCAAAGTGCCAATGTTCGGGACATTTCGGGACCAGGGTTCGGCAGGGCTTGTACGACGTATCCGTCATCATTCCGCCCCAGGTCCTTCCCAGTCGCCTCATTGGCCATGGTGGCATGCCCCAGGCAGTTGGAGAGGCCGACGAAGATCAAGTTACGCGAGGGAGGGACGAAGCTCGGAACTGGGCATGCGCATCGCCCGGCGGTTGATGGAGCTGTGGATGGGGGATGAGTAGGTGGGGGGTAAGCGGTGGTTTGACGATGGTTGGATGATGCTAGTGACGTGACCATCATGACTCATCATTGACCACTATGACATGGCCGTCATGAAGGCCATCATTGGCCATCCTTAATACATCATTTCCGATGATGACTGATGGTAGTTGAGGATCCATCGTGGTTGCTTATGGTACACTATGGCTGACAGTACTGTGATCGTGGTCAGGCATGATGAATGACGGTGAAACAATCTTAAACATGGTTTGTGGTGGGTGAATTAATAATGGTTGATTGTGGTTGGCAAACGGTGAGTCATCTTGTTGAATGGTGCCTGGGGCCGACGCCGGTCAACCATGACTATCATAGGGAATGTGAACAAACATGAACAAACAATGATAGTCAACAGTTTTCTGTTCACTATGGATGTTTCTACTCTCTCCATGTAGTTTGCTGGGCCTATGACGACCTATTTCTTGGAAGTCTCAGGGGCTGGGAATCATTGAACCAAGTGGGGACACCAAGGGGCATGCACTGATCCAGGAAGGGTAGGGGACACCTTTTGACTTTGACACAGTCAGTGGGCAGTGCCCGCCGGTGAGTGGGGGACATCCAACCAAAACAAAATCATCGAAGTATAGTGTGGAAAATGGGGTAAACCATGATGGTTTTCCGGGATAAACCAGTTCTGGCCATGCCACGATCAATTTTGCCAAATTCGTTCTGGGAGTGAATAATCCAACACTTGTAGGTCAGTTTCCAATTGAGGAGGGTGATTCTACGTTTCCAGACAAGATTTCGAGACCTCATTACAAACCAGCGCAAGCAAACCATCGCGAACCATTTGATGGCATCTGGTGGCCACATGATTGATGCTTTAAAAATACTTAAGTGTCCAAGTGATCATGATATGATCATGCATCAAGCGACCCTCAAACATCAGGAAGCACCATGTGCTCGGCAGCAAGCGGCTGCTGAATGTGCCGGTGGTCTTCGAGGACCCCAGGTTCTCCAAAACGCACCGCGATTCTGGTGCCTCGTCGTTGGTAGCCGCCCTGGTTGTGGAATCCCCAGCTGGAACCTTGATTTTAGATTGATCCTTTCACTAAGCTACGGAGCCTTTGCAACTTTCCATATCCACCCATCTACAGGTTGCAACTTCGACTTTCTCCATCCAGGTGGTGTCACAACGAATCGTTTTCTTTGTAACTTGGAATGGTGGCTTGTTGCCCCAGTCAATTGCATCCTTGCCGGCCCCACGCAAATTTCATGAACAGTTGCTGCATCAGAATCTTTTGGTGTTGGGCTCCCCTAGTGGCAGGTTGGCAACCCATCCATGCCATACCCACATGTGCTCCCGAGTTCGGACGAAACCTGACCAGCAGCACAGGTAAAGGGACGCGCGCCCGAAGCGTGTTGGTGTGCCCCATTTTGAGCAGAAGAAGCGGCGAAGTGCTGGGGATGGTGGAAGTCATCAACAAGAAGTGCCTCGACGACCCAGCCAAGTTCAGTACCCCAAAAGTGAATGGGAAAGCCAACCTTTTTGTGGGCGCGGCTAGGAGGTTTATGATGTTTATTGGCTTACTTGCCTCAAGAAAAATCGGCTTCAGTGGCATCTCTGGAAGACCATGGAAGACCCAAGTGGTCAACTCACGTACATTGGCTGTATCAAGGTACAAAGGTACAGGCTATGTACTCTATTCTCCATGCTTACCTGCCCCATTTTGTCCTTTCTAGCCTCTGACTCATGTTTTGTTAGTCTAGTTACCACTTGTTACCTATGTTTCCAAAGGTTTCCACATGTTTTCCATAGCTTTCCCGGATTTTCGTTGCCGAACATGGCGCAGCTTCACAGCTCCTTCCACCAACCAACGGCCCGCCCTGGCGCCGCCGCCAAGGTCCAAGAAACCCGGCACGACTGGCGCCACCTTCACAGAGGTGGACGAGAAGCTGGCGGAGATGATGTGCGCGCACGTGGCCAACATCGTGCACACCATCTGTGTCTTGGACGGGTCTGGGTGCAGGGTGGGAGCGGTTGGTTGGGCGGGGCCAGCAGCCAGTTGGGGTAGCGGTTGTTATGGCCCTGTAAAGGGGCGTGGCCGGGAGCGACCCCCAGCTTCGAAGCAGATGTGAGGCTGGGAAGATGTAACAGGCTGGAGTTTCCAGGAAGGCGTTGGAAATCACATTCAAATGATTGATTGAAATGCTCATACCAGGGGGTGAAATCACCAAGCATTCTCAATGATTTTCAACGACTACATCTTCACTATTTAGATTCACTATCAATTCAAAACATGTGAAAAAACCTGTGAAGCTTAACCCGTGAGTTTTTTTCACATGTTAAGGTTTTTCACATGTTAACCATGTTTGACCGTGGCAATACCATCATCCACCATCAACTGATAACACCGCTCCCCATGGGGCCCATGCCGGGGACTTAGGCGACGACGAGGCCCAACTTTTGGAATTTCTGGGCTGAGCTTTCGCGCGCGCATGACGCGGGCGCCCCCACGTAGTGTGGTAACGTTGCACTAACGCGAGCCATGAGGAAAATTCCTGGGGTGTGAGGTGATGGTGAGGGTTTTCTCTATTAGTTACAGATAGTTACAGTATATAAGTCATGTAATGCATTATCAAACTACGGGTATGTCGGTATATCCATCACTTAAGTGCGGTTTGTATGTGAAGTGATCTAGTGCGTCATGAAGCGAGCTAGCTGGGCATTAGTTTGGGGAAACTATGGCGAACTGACACTGCAAAGCTCGGCCTTGACCAACCTCAGACAGATTTTTCATGGCTCGCGGCTTTTTTCGGCATGGCCTCACCCGCCTTGGCGGCTAGCCACGCCACCAGTGTCTTGAGACCCCGGCAAATGGCAATACCAAAAGTTGCTGCTGAAGGTGGTGGTGTGATGACTGGTGGTGTGACGAGAGGAAAGAAAGAGAGAGAGAGAGAGGGAAAAAAAGAAGAATGTTTTCTTGTGATTGGTATCGGATAATATAGTACCGTACCACCTAGTAAATGGGCCACAAACTGTGTGCATATATGCTATGCCCGCGTACATGCACATGCAGATGCACATGCACACAGGAATAGCCCGTTTGTATGTTTGTTTGCACGCTCTGGCCGCGTGGGCCATTCCCAACATGTTAACAAAAATGGTTGGGGTAGTGATTTCTGCACGCTACCATGGCAGCTTTTGCCTTGCACTATGGCATTCCAAGGGCATTCGCAGCCCAGATGATGCATGGATAGACCGGGTCGAGTCATGGCCGCTTGATGTTGGTTGCCCGGGGTTACCATCGATGGGAAGCCTTATCAACCACCTGCTGGCAGGGACTATGCAACCCTTTTTTGCCACGGTTCATTTCACACAAAGCTACTTCATTACATTAATCACATGTGGAATTTGGATGAATTTGGGATCTTATGGATCCCATTGTCGGAATTACAAAATGGTCAACCATTGTGAGTGTGCGCCCCCAATTGTTTTGCATCTGGCAAAGACTAAGCAAAGACTAGGCAAAGACTAGTTGGGTGAACAAATTCGGCAGGGAATCTTCCAGCTCTAAACACCATCTCAACAGGTGGGCTGTTCCGAGCACCCTCTGCATCTGAGCACGTCAGGACGCATTTCAGCTCTACGAAGACTTCTTCAGCGGCCCCTGAGCCTGCAACGGCATTTTCCGTGCTCAGACACATCCGGCGGTTCAAAGCCCTTCACAGTTCAGGGAGATTTGGGGATAGCCCAAATGGCCATTGATTGTTTACCTAAGATTCATGCCAAGCAAAATTTCCGTGCCTAAGACATGCCGGTGGAAGCTTGAAGGTGAGGGAATGGGTAAAAGAAGTCGTGGGAGAAGAAGGTAAGGAAATCCTGAATCAACTTGAATCAATAACTTGTGGCAAAGTGCCTGCAGCTGTAAAAGCCTTTGTATCCAGGGCACCGGTCCCCCACTCGCACTGTAGAACGGCTGTTGGGCAAGGTGACCAAGGGACCTCATGGTCTTCCTGTCTTTGAAGGCTTTGATGTCTTAGAGCAATAATGCAGGCGGTTTCTTTCGAGAAAAACACGTACCACAAAAAAGGGCAATATACAGACATCCTGGCGATCCCATGATATCTCATGACATATTCACATGTGGGTGTTTCTCACAATCGGAACCCCCAAGATGTTTGATTTATTGCTATAATTTGCTATAATTCAAGTAATCTGAATGTTGCCTCAACTACTTGCACGAAATCATTAGTTCCCGGGGCTGTGCCGTTCGGCTCAATCTAAGGGTCCTTTGGGCATGAGTTTTTGCGCCAAGTGTCGGCAGGTTCCTCCAGAGCCTAACGACACCTGGTGCTTGGGCTGCTCAGGGTGGGAAGCGATTGAAAAATCGCTCAAAACCCGGTGGACTGGGCCCCCTGGACTTCGGCGGGTGGCCGAAAACCTTGTGGCGAGTGCTGCACGAGAAGTGCGCGCACTCCAAGGTTCGTCCCTTGGGTTGACCAGGCCGGCTGAGCCTGTGGGCCCCCCACCTAAGACAGAGGTCAAAGAGGAGCAGGAGGACAGGGAGGAGAACGCACCCTCAGCAGCCTCCAAGAGCAAGGCCCGGGATCGAGAAGAAGAAGAAGCTGCAAGTGAGTACAGCTACTACGAGGACGAGAGTGAGGACAAGGAGGAGCAGCAAGGACAGACTCCGCCGCGAGACGAGCGTGCAGGGGTATCCGCCGTCCTTCGTGGTAAGCAACCACCCAAGGAAGAGGAAGAGGATCGAGAACGGGCCCCTCGTGCAAGGAGCTCAGGAAGAGGAGACAAGAGGCCGAGGAGCAAGAGCCTTGAGAGGAGAAAACCTGTTCACAGGGAACAGGAAAGGAAGGGAAAAGGAAAAGGCCAACGAAGGCGACGAGCAGGCCGCAAGCACAAGCGGTACTACAGGCTAGCGGAGGATCCATACACGAGAGTGCACAGAGGACTCTCTAACGCAGAACTGTCCGAACGACCTGCTTGCAGCAGGTCGTCCCGAAGGTCAACTCGAGATGGCAGACGCTGATCTGGGATGGCCAGAGCAGCAATGGGTCACCCAGGCCGATGCACTATGGGCCGAGTTCAGGCCCACAGACAACATCGTTGTGGAATTCGAGCTGGAAGATCCCGGGCTCGCAGAGGTGAGGGCAGCCATTTTGGTTGGGGAACTCACCCAGGCAGACGACGGTGGATGGCTACTTCGAGGCAAGTTCTTGGGGTCGAATTCACAGGAGATGGGAAAGGCACTGACATCAAAGATGACTCGCCGGCGGAGGCCGTTGCACCTGTGCCGGAATGTTCCGTGCTCTCAGGGTGGAGACATCTTAGATTATGTGCACTCGGTGCGAGCAAGGTGGTTTGCTCCCGAGGTGTTCGAGGAGCTCTACATCACCAATGCCGCCAGAGCTTCACTCAAGGAAGCGGCAGAAGGCAAAGGTGCGGCCGAAAAGGAAACTGGAAAGAAACCGGGTGCAGCTCCGAAGAGGAAGAGAGCGAGGCCCAAGGATGGGGAGGAGAAACCATCAAAGGTTTCTCGAAAGAAGAAAGGAGGAGAGAAAGAAGACAAGGGTGGCCCGCCGGGGAAACCCGATGCGGGAGGCCCCCCCAGGTTGCGCGCCAAGCTTGCAGCGTTGAGGAAGCGCCTGGCAAAAGCTGGAGGAGAAGCTGCCAGAGTTATGGGAGCAGGAACTATCGACGTGAGCGATGGCAGCGATCTTGGGGAGGATATGGAAAAAGAACCCTTCGACAACTCGGAGGAGATGGATGGGATGAATGCAGGAGATCAACTAGAAGATCAGGGTGGCCGGGACGGGATCTTGGCCATCGAAGACGGCGAAGTGGACCCCGTGAAGAAAGAGGAAGATGGACCCATGAGGCGGAAGAAGAAGAGGAAGAGACTGCTCAAGAAGAAGAAGGACGCAGCCTCTCAACTGCTGGCCATAGCCGCGCAGAAGAGACAGAGAGAGGACGCACGCAACGCAAAGAAGAGGAAGAAGAAAGGAAAGAGCGGGACCGCAGCAAAGGTCACAGCCTTAGTGAAGGCACTCATAGGAAGAGGAGGAGGAGACAAAAGAAAACGAGGAAGGAAGAGCCGGCGAAAGAAACCGAGCGGAAGCCCGTCACCATCAGGTTCAGGAGAAGAGTCAGAGGAGGAAAAGACTTCGACGGACGAGGAAGACCTCATCGCGCCGCTGGAGAAAAGATCACGGCGAAAGCCAGGAGCTGTCTTGAGCATGTTGCTAGACCATGCGAGGGAGGTGATGGATCAGAGCAGCGGTGTAACGACGAGGTCTGGACCGTCAGTGACTCAGGGAGTGAAGATGGCGTCCTATTTCAACATGATGGTGAGGCCGTACTATCCTCCCACGAGTCGAGATATGAAGGAGATGCACTTGTTGGCGGTCGCGCTGGACGAGCTCCGAGCGGGAGACCTTGGAAAACTGGGGGACAGCTTGGCCAGCCGATTCATTGCCATTCACACGGCAGTGAACGAGGGGAACTGGCGAGCAGCACAGTACCTGGAGATGCACAGGTTGGAGGCTCCCACGGGGGCCCCTTCGGCGGTGCTGCTGGAAGCCCAGCGCCATGGCCGATTGGTGAACAAGAACAGAGGATGGGACGAACCACGGTGGAATCGCTGGGGAGACACCCGTGCGAAAGGGACAGGCAAGGACAGCGATTGGAAAGGAAAAGGCAAAGGGAAGACGAAAGGAGACGCGAAGAACCGTCCCTACGGAGGAAAAGGCGGAGATCAGTCCAGATACTGGGCGAACAACAAGGACACGAAGGGAGCGAAGGACGACAAAGGGAAAGGAGCCCCCAAGGACGGGGACTCTTAGAGGAGGAGGTCAGCTATGGAGTCGAAAGGCCCATGGAGTGGGCCGAGGAAGAGCTGGTAGATCCTTGCTCTCTCCTCATCACTGAGGGAACCACCCTGCGCAAGCTGGGTGTGATCATGGCTGGGTTTTGGATCCGTGCCATAAGGTCAAAACAACAAGCCATGGGTGCTCTAGCAGTCATGCAGGCTGCGGTAGGCCAGGGAAGTGCTGGCACGAGTGCCATGCATCGATTCCCTTCGAGGGGAGTCTTTCCAATCCGACTTGGAGAGTTGGAGCCTCTGGCCGAGGCGTTGCTGAAGCATCCGTTGAGGGGTGAAGCTCTGGAATCTTTCGCTGCGAAGTCAGCGGTGGACAGCTGGACTCTTTTGTCCGTGCTCTTTTGCAATTCGTTGCACGGTTTCTGCGCACTGCCCCTTGGGCGGTGGAGTGCCTTGGAACGGACCTCAACTTTGAACTTGCGAGCCGGTGTAGAGCGAGTTCTGTGTAAGGATTCGACTCTGGTGCAGACCAAGGGTGAAGCAGAAAAGAGCTGAGCTCGCGTTTTGTGAGCTACACGGGTGAAGAAGTACCTAAGATGGAACCCCTAACCTTTGAACAGGTTGCTCCCGCGTTGCCCCCTCTAGGTCACGGTGGAAGTATAAGAGTGACGGACTGGACTAGAGGACGAACCCGTTCCTTTCTTAACCATCCGATGGAGTGTGTAGTAGACGACACGGGTCAAGACCTTCCGCCACTTCAGGCTCGTGTTCACATCCAAGCTGGAGAAGAAGAGAAGGTCGCTCAGGTTTTGATTGAGCGGGGAGTTTGCCGGTGGTTGGAGCTGGACTCAGTGGTGAAGTTCCGTGCTAAACGGCATGTTTGGGGTGGCAAAAAGCACGAAGCTGGCAAATGGCTTGCCGTGCCTTCGTGTTATCGTGAATCTAATTCCCACTAACGCCATCCTTGCGGGATTGGTTGGTCGTGTCCGAGAACTCCCAGGGATAACTCAATATATGTCAGTGGTACTAGGACCAAATGAAACGGTTTCCTTCAGTCAACTTGATATGACATCAGCGTTCTATTTGTTCACTATGCCAGAGCCTTGGCATCGATTCATGGCTTTCAACCTGGTACGAAAAGGGGATTGCATTGGTATGGATAGCAACAAAACTTACTGCCTGGCCTGCACAGTTCTGCCGATGGGGTGGACAAGTGCGGTGTCTGTTATGCAAGAGGTTGGTGAACTTCTGCTACAGAGGCAGGGCTTTGAGACGGTTCCTCAAGTAGTTAGCCAGCGTCCGTTACCAAGCTGGCTGGTGTCAACCATCAAGGAAGCCCAGAGGAATGGCCGTGCTTGGTATCACGTGTACCTTGATAACTTTATGGCAGGGGAAAAGCATCCATCGGACAAGGCTGCCAAAGAGGTATTGGATCTTGAACAAAGAGCCGAGCAGGCTTGGGGAGCCGCTGGTGTTGTTTCTTCTGAAAAGAAGAAGGTGAGTGGACAACAGACGGTGGAGGAGCTTGGTGCACTGCTCAGTGGAGAACAACGCATCCTTGGGGCATCTTCTGATAGGCTGATAAAATTACTTCACACGACGATGGTAGTTGCCAATAGAGCTTGCCCTCGAACCAAATGGTTACAGGTGGTGGCAGATGGGTGCATGTTCTGCAGTTTAGACGATTGGGGATGTGCTCCCTACAAACGATCTGGAAGTGGATTGATGATCGAAAAGCTGGAATTGGGGTCCGTGCTAAAGCAAGATCGGAGTTGCTCTTGTTGATGGCCGGGGCCCTACAGTTTCATACACACCTTGGCGCCGGCATTAGCCAGGCTGCCACTGCTTCAGATGCCTCAATGACTGGTGGAGCGGTAGGAGTGTCGTGGAGCTTAACACCGGTGGGAGAGGAATTTCTCAGTGTCGATGATGGGGAGGCACCGACCTCAGCACCGATTTTGGTCATCTCCCTGTTTAACGGTATCGGTGGGGCCTTCAGAGCGTACGATCTTTGTGGAGTCGAAGTCCAAGGAATGGCCTCCGTTGATTGGCATAAGCCTGCCAACAGGGTGACCTCACGTCGCTGGCCTCAAGCGGAAATCCTGGAGGATGTCCGTGAAGTCTCCATAAACACAGTGCGGAAGTGGATGCTGGCATATCCACACGTGACTCAGGTGCACCTATGGGGGGGCTTCCCCTGTGTGGATCTGTCCTCCGCTAAGGCTTTCCGATCTAACTTAGCTGGAGCAAGCTCCGGGCTGTATGTTGAGATCCTCCGAATTTTGGACCTGTTGCGCCAGGTCTTTGGACACCGTTTCCCTATTTTCTTCGCTATTGAAAATGTGGCCTCGATGGACGGAGAAGTCATTGCAGAGCTCAACGCGATCTTCGGAGTCAAGGCCCTCAAGCTGCAGTGCTCTGATGCAGTGCCCATATCCAGACCTCGGTTGTGTTGGACCAACGTGTCGTTAGCACGACTTCCAGGTATCATGCTCAACGAGCAAGCCCGCTGGACTGAGGTCCGTGCAGTGGCAGACTACCCACAAACCTCTCAGTGGATTCGTGAAGATTCCACATGGGAAGGAGAAGCTGCAGGCGTATGCTTCCCTACTTGCATGAAAGCCATCCCTCGCCGCCGGCCTCCACCTCGGCCCGCGGGGCTCTCACGAGCATCGGTGGATACTATTGCTCGGTGGGAATCAGACTCCTTTCGGTACCCTCCGTACCAGTACAAGCAGGAGTATGTTTTGTGGAGCCCCCGAGGCTGGCGTCTGCTGGAAGCTTCGGAACGAGAACTTCTTCATGGCATGGGATACGATCATACAGCCCTATGTTGGTCAGCCAGTCAGATAAAGGCAGACCCTAAAGGCTATGAGGACGAGCGTTGTTCACTCATCGGAGATGGGTTCTCCATGTACTCTTTCGTAATCATTGCCTGGGCCCTTTGCTTTGACTTTATGCCGGTGACCAGCTATTCGCATTTGGTGCAGCGTATGGGGCTTGCCCCCGGCTACTGCGCCCCTCTGGATCGAATTTGTCCCTTGGCGCGCAAGTTACAGTATGGGGGAACCGCTGGGTCAGGTGGTTCAGTAGCTGACCTCACTCGTGAGCTACTGCGTAGGGTTAACCACACGGGCAGTGATGTCCGGGTTTCTTCAGGGGCTATTCTTAACCCTAAGGCTTTCCCCAGGCAGTCTGTCCCGGCTTGTTGGTGGAACTGGTCAGGGGTGTTTAGCTGTCACTGGGGGCGTCGTGAGCACAACAACCGATTGGAGATGAGAGCCATACTTTTGGCTCTAAAGTGGCGTGCCACTCACCTTAAAGAAGTAGACCTTCGGTTCACCCACCTTACCGACAGCTATGTTTGTCTGTCGATCATCTCCAAAGGGAGAACTAGCAGTGTGATGCTGACTAGTGTCTTGCGTCGCATAGCTGCTTGGGCTCTTGCTTTTGGCCTTTACCCGGTACTGGGCCACGTGGAATCCACGGAGAACCCTACGGACAGCGCAAGCCGTGCGTGATGGGCCGCTTACCATCGCTGGCAGCGGTCCGCACTCGGCGTGCTCGTGCTGCAGCACGAAAGAACATAAGTCTTCGCGATGTGGGAATTACCAAAAATACCCAACAACGGTATTACCATGCAGTTAGAAAACTGCTGCCCCTCATTATGAACTGTGACACTTATGAAGGTATTGATGACATTGTGTCAGATTGGATTGAGTCGCAATTCCATTTGGGATCACCCATCAACATAGTTGCCGATGGGCTTAGTGGGTTGCACTACTACTTGCCAGCCACCAAGCGTAAGCTCCCATCGTCTTGGAAGTTGTTTGCAATTTGGAGAAAAATCGAAATTCCTTCTCGCGCTCCTCCACTCACGGAGGACTTGTGCTGGGCTATGGTATCTCGAAGTTTGCAGGATGACCAGCTCAGCATGGCCGCCCTGTTGGGCCTGGGTTTTCATTGCTTTCTCCGAACAGGAGAGCTGCTGGCGCTTTGCCCTGCAGATCTGCTCATTGGCACCTGCACTGGAATCGTGCGGTTAACTGCCTCCAAAAGCGGAACTCGACACAATGTGCAAGAGTCAGTGACTATCACTGACCCCATGCTCCTTGATATCCTTCGTGAACTACAGGTTTATAAACAAACAAAGAATCTTTATCGTGTCCCTATTTGGACACGCTCGGCCACAAGCTTCCGCAAACAATTTCAGTCATTGGTAGACTTTTTCAAGGTAGGTCATCATCGCTTTCGCTGTTACTCGCTTAGGCGGGGTGGTGCTACAGCCTACTTTAGGCGCTACGGCCTAATGGAGAAGACGCTGCTCAGGGGCAGATGGGGCAGCATTGCTGTTGCAAAACTGTACCTATGCGATGCGCTGGCTCAATTGCCGGAACTCACTGCCTCACCTGCCACAGCAGCACTAGTCAAAAGCCATTTGGCTTTCCTTTTCAGCTAGCTCCGCTAGTCAAGCTGACCTACACGTAGGCCAGGGAGCCGTGGAAAGATCCTGCCAAAATGGATCTTTGAAAGATTGTTAATCTGTCCTGCCAACATGGACAGTGAAAAGCTCCAGTGGTGAGCTACGAAGGCTCCAGTGGTGAGCCAGTTTCAATCAAAGTGATGCCGTGAGCATCTACAAAACCTTTCATGCATGGCACAAAAAGCCAGGGAACGATGTGTTGAGTGCATGAATGTTGCCTCAACTACTTGCACGAAATCATTAGTTCCCGGGGCTGTGCCGTTCGGCTCAATCTAAGGGTCCTTTGGGCCCTCCCTTCCCTCCCTCTACGGAGGTGAGGCAGTGAAAGATCCTGCCAAAATGGATCTTTGAAAGATTGTTAATCTGTCCTGCCAACATGGACAGTGAAAAGCTCCAGTGGTGAGCTACGAAGGCTCCAGTGGTGAGCCAGTTTCAATCAAAGTGATGCCGTGAGCATCTACAAAACCTTTCATGCATGGCACAAAAAGCCAGGGAACGATGTGTTGAGTGCAAATTATATTGCTTTAGTAACTGGATGATTTGGAATTCCCTACTTAAGAGAAACCACTGGATAGATAATATCCCAATGATATCAATGATATCTCATTATAGTCGTGGAGAGTCATCCACTTAACTAACAATAGCTAATGATTACCAAATTGTTAGGAAACTATTCCAATTGCTAGTTTATGATTAACAAATTGTTAGATAGTAGCTACTAGTTAATTTTCCACTTAACTAATATTAACAATAGTTAATCACTACCAAACTGTTAGATACAGTATATATAACTATCCCAATAGTTAGTGAACTGGACATCTCATGATAGCCATGGAACCTGGGATTCCTTTGGATAGTGACGCCCAGGCTCAGATCCCGAAGCTCGCGATTTTCTGTTGCCTTGGCGATGGGTGATCTGCGTTGGGTCAAGTTGTCCTACGAATTCGTGGTGCTTTTGTTTTAAACCATAGGGGGAAGCCCAACGTTCTGGCTGGTTTATTGCTAAGAAATGGTTAACAATGTTGACATCGGATGATATGGGGGCCTCTCAGAACCCCAACAAAGGTTGGTTTTTGCTATGGAATCAGTGGTTAGTCAACTGGATGACTTGCGAGGAGACCCCTATGACTTGAGCAACCACCTGTGCCTCAGAGCCGCTAGTGGGACACCTCGGCACCAGAAAAATGTTGCGCCTAAGAGGGGAAAGCATGACCTACACTACATATTTGTGTAGTAACGCCCAGTAGTTACATGGTTCTGCAAGACATTTGTTTGGATGCAAGAAAGGCAGATGCAGATCCCTAGAGATGCGACCTTGGCTAACCTTGGGCATGGTGCAGCAGGGACAAAAAGATAGCCACCACCTTTCCACCACCGCTGCGTTTCGGATTCGTAGGTTGTGACCTGGGGTGATTCTGCTGGTACTTAGGCTTTTCCTGATATCCGTCAGTTGCAATCCCCATAATCCATCTACCTATCGATCAAACCATACTTGACTGCTGAGTCCAAACCTCCCTTCCTGACGGTATCCCTAATGAAATCCTTTTTCAGAAGGAACGAATGTAACAAAGACCCGCTTAGTAACAACCATTCATTCCATGTGCTACAGAATTTTGTTTGTGTGGCAGGGATCGAATTACACTTCTTCAGAAATTATTTTGTCCTCAAGGGGAATCTTTAAAGCAATGGAATACTAACCCTATGCTTCCAGTTACCACTGTAGTAGGTAAGCAGCTGGTTTCTACCATTGTTGTTTGGGTTTAGATACCTACTATAATGGGAGCAGGAAACATAGGGCAACCAAAGAAAGCTGACTAAACCTTTGATCATTACATGAGGTGCTGCTGGGATGGGGCGGCGGTTTATCTTCGTCCAGCCTTTCTGCATGTGGACCAGTCTTTTTCTCGTTTATTGGCAGCTGGTCAATGGGTTTTTATATGTCTTTTTATGTCATGAACTGTTCCATCAATAGCCCCACATACAATAACCGAACATCATCAACCTCTTCACATTCTTTGGTGCTACCTGGTTGCTAGCCAACCAACTCACTAGCCAAGCAACCAAATGACTAGGATGACTAACCTAAAAAAAATCAATTTCCAAGGATAGAAGTCCTCTCAACTTGCCCCTACCTTGCTAACCAGCCAACTGCATTACTTAACCAAGCACAACCAACGAACCAACTATACAATTACATAACCAACCAACCACAACCAGCTACTTCACCAACCAACCAACTATCCACAGCACAACCCCCGGCTGAACGCCAAGGCTGATGAACGGCGGCGCTGCCAGTAGTGAGTCGGAAGAGAGCGAGGATGAGATGTTGGGCCAAGTGCCATCAACATCGGCCACGGCGGGGGCCCAACAGATGGGTTGGGGGTGGTGGTGGCAACGGAGCTTGGACAGCTTGGGAATGTGGATAGACACAGCTGCATGGATAGATAGATGTCACGTGCATAGTAAGAAATGCGAAACACCTGGGTGTGTCAACACATGGTGTGAGCCTCCCACCCCCCGTCCATGAAGATGAATGATTTCTGGATGGTCGGGGTACCGCCATAGATTTACAAGGCCATGTTAGCAAACAAGAATGTGTGATTCGTATCTATGTTACGGGCACCTTCTCACTCAGCCGCACTTCCTGCTGCATTTTTTTGATCTATGTCTATGTCCATATCTTTCAATCTCCGCCTTTACACTCCGGCAAACTAACCTGGTTGCATGGAACATCCACCATTTACACTGTTTTTACCTGCAACAAAAGCGATTTTTAGCGCAACCGGGTGAGTTTGCCAGAGGGGGGCGCTTTACCCTATACTGGTTTTACCTACAAAAAAGCCTCTCAAAAAGCCGTGGTTTTACCTCTAAAAAGTGCCATTTTACCAGGTGAGTTTACTCATCGATCAGTTCCATCAGCCGAAAAAATCCGCCTCGAGGGCACAGAGACCAAGACCGAGCCTCCACTGCCTCCAGACATCGCCAAGGCGGGGGTCCAGCTCGGTGGTTCCAAGCACCGTTCTCGTTGGTGCCATGTGGCTACCGGGGTGGCGGGCTAGTAATGGGACCAGGGCACGCAGCTCATAGAGATTTGTTGCTTGATAAGTAGGGTGACTAGTTATGGTATATAACTGGAGTTGAATGGCTTTTAAAGCAAGTTAGAACTAGGGAACCTCAAACTATTGCTTGGGGACCTCACATTTGCCAAATGCGCGGTCATCTTGACTTAGCAACTGCCTTGGTACGGTGTTGCTTAGTACATGATGGTAGATTCATGTTAAGAAACCACTCGGAAATCACCATTGATTTCCTCGTAGCTGCGCTCGTGAACTCAGCTGGATCTCCCATTGGTTTTGGACATAGTTCTCCATCTGGGAGATCCAGCTGAATTCACGACGGATCCACAACCTATGTCCGACAACCCATGTCCAACACCCATGGAATATCAGCCCGTTGGAACAATTCATGACACAACAACCTCTCTTCGACCACCCGGGTACCTCAGGCAGTTGGTGTGGAGAAGGCGCAGCTGCAACAGCTGCAAGTGGCTGTTGAGGGATGTTGAGGGTAGATGGATGTAAATGATATAACTTCTTCTATTTTGTCTCTAAGTAGAACCGCCCTGTTGAATTGATATAGAAGAATAGCCAGCGTGTCCCTTACCAACTCAAATTCCCGGCGGTTTAGCATTAATCAACGGGGCCACTTATAGCACAGTCCACACGTAGGCATCGGCACATGGAGACCTATCGACCATCACAACTGACGTGGCGTCCCCATCCCCGGTAGCCTCAGCGTCCGCGACTGGCAGGTGGCAACTCCTGGCTTGGAGGAGCAGTTCCGAGAGCTCCTGAACTCAGCTTCTTGATCCAAAAGTTCCACGGCGATGCCAAGGTGATCCCCATGAAAAAACAGCTGAGCCTCCCATTGAAAAAAAATACAACTGATGCCAAGTTGTTTTTTTTCAGTTGTTTTTATTTCCCATGGTTGTCATTTGTTTCATTGAAAAAACAACTGAGCCTTCCCAGGGCCCTAGGGATAGCATGGGATAGCTGTTTGATGCTGTTTCGAAATTGCAACGGTTGATGATCAGAAGCCCAAGTGTTCTTGGGGAATGGCCGGGGGGGGCCGGTAGGTTCTAGATTTCTGTGGAGTCATGCCAGTGTGGAGCAAGGTTTTGAGTTGCTGCCCTGTTTTCGGTGAAGTCAGTTGCATGATCCCAGCAGCAAATCATAACACAAAGAGAGGAACAGCATGGGGCTACATGAGCAGCACCTCTCAGGAGTGATCAGTGAGTCTTTCCAAATGGTCCATGATGGTCCATGGTTCCTTGGACAATGTGTTTTCTTGGCGAGGCGGTTAAACTCATCATTAGGCAGATGGGCTTGCATGCCGCTTACATTTTTTCACTGACAAACAGATCCCAACAGAGTTCAAGCTTAGAGTGCACTTGATATGAGCGTAATCTCTCTGTCAGTGAAGCATTTCGCGCCCGCTTGTTGCTGGCAAAGTTTGCCCTCCATATAGCCACTCTTGAAGCATCACAGAACACCGTGTCTCGGTCCCAGGGGTGGAGAAGTGGTTCAGGGCAAGCGTTTTTCAAGGGCACAACTCCCGCCCACTCCCGCATTCGATGGTGAACAACCCATGCTCTTCCCATAGGGCTGTAGGGGTCAGTTCACCCCGTACCCCTGGTTCCCCTATCATTTACCATTGTTGTTATAGTTATTATTGGTTACATATGTTACATTATAGTTATACCAATACTAACCAACCAATGATTGTTAATATTTACCATTGTTGTGTATGTTTGGTCATCATCCCCCATGAGTTGGTTGGTTAATATTGACCCATAGCCTTATAGTTGCTATATATTCCCTCTAATTGCTAGCTATTATCCCCATCGTTGGTTGGTTAGTATTGACCCATAGCCACAGGCCTTGGATCAAAAACGCAGCGGTGACCTGCTCAACGCTGCTGAGGCCCTTTCCGCGGCTCCGCAACCGGCCAACAACGCCAGTCCGTCAGGCGATGCAAGCGGCCAGATGCTAACCTCGTCACTCCACCGGAGTTGATGATGTGCCTTGTTGTTAAGGATGTTCCACTAGAGTTGATGTTCCACTAGAGTTGATGTTCCAGTGGAGTTGATGTTCCACTAGAGTTGATGTTCCAGTGGAGTTGATGTTCCACTAGAGTTGATGTTCCACTAGAGTTGATGTTCCAGTGGAGTTGATGTTCCACTAGAGTTGATGTTCCAGTGGAGTTGATGTTCCACTAGAGTTGATGTTCCACTAGAGTTGATGTTCCACTAGAGTTGATGTTCCACTGTTGTTCATGATTAATCCCAGTGGAAAGACCTAAGATTGATCATGAAGTTGATGGTAAACCACATGTTCATGATTCACCTATGATTAATCCATTGTTGTTCATTCCACTTTGGGCAGTTTCTTTTTCGGCATGATCTTTATTTCCCTTGGCTGCCCTGCTCTGGATTTGCACTTTCAATTGCTTCCCGGTTGCTTTCTGAGGAGCCAACCCCGCTGCTGGTTGAGAACCACAAGTTATTTATAGATTGTGAAAAAGCCCTGCTACCATTAGGGCTTGATACCCACAAGGGCCAAACAAAACTACACACTAAGAAGCTGAGGTAGCCATCAATTTATAAGCACATTGACAGGTGATGAGCCATCACAAACCAACAAGGGTGTTTCTCAAAATAGGGGGACATCCAAATCATCCTTTATTAACCATTTATAGTGATAGACTTATCATGTTTGGGCTTCCGTATTTTGAGAAACCAACTGACCTTTGAACCTTTTCTGTGCCTCGCTTTCCTCACACTGGGTTCCCTGTGCCCAGGAGAGCAGCATGCCACACCGGGAAGACCCGTCAGCAGTGTAGAGGTTGTCTTCCTTTGGTTGTCAACGGTTGATGGGCAAACATCACTGGTTGGTTAATCATGGTGAATCATGATGAATGATGGTTAATCACCGGGGTTGATAAAGGTTATAAAATAATGGTGGATCTAATTGGTGGGTTCAAGATGATTTGTTATTTTCAACCTGTGGATGATGGCTTCTAATTGACTACCAGTGGGTTATAGTCATCAGCCACACCTAGTAGGTAATGATAATGCCCACTTGCAACTCAGAAAAGTCATCAAGAATGATATATTGTTCATAATTAGTCACTAGGTAGCAACACTTGGGAAGTAGCAATCAAATAGTTCATTAAGCATTCTTAGCTAGCGTATTTCCTAATTTTCCCAATTAAGCATTCATGAATCACACACCACACAAGTTTTTCGCACTGAATAGCTTTGACCAATATGATAATCACCGATTTTTCTTTGTACACAACACACCTCTACATGTTTTCCTGCACGTTTTTGACGATGCGAACATCGAAGCCCCAGTGTCCGGTGGCGCCCGGCCAGCGATCCACCGCGGATCCAACCCATCTGCTGACCCATCTTCAAGGGTCGCCAGGTCCCAAGGCAGCGATGGAAGTATTGGAAGGGCGTCCAGCGCTCGTGCGGAGACCCGTCCGGCCGTCAACATTGGCCTTGACTGGAGAAGTCTTAGCTCTGGAATGGTCAAATCCTACCCTACCCTTCCAGTTACCTTTATAGTAGGTAACCAACCCTAAAAAGCAATGGTAGAAACCAGCTGGTTACCTACTATAGAGGTAACTGGAAGGGTAGGGCTATCTAGACTAAACCATTAGCTCAGGAATCACCAGCTCAGGCCACCATTCTTGACTAGAAAACATGGTGAAAACCACCTCGCATGGTGAAATCCTATCCAGATAGACTGGATTCAAACACCAACTGCTGCAACATTTGGTTCCTGGTCGTAGCCAAAGGGCGTATGCTCAAGCCGCGCAACACAAACCGAAGCAGGGGGAGTTGCATGGACCCCCTCATCCCTGCCACAAATGTCGACCAGCTTGAGGCCCAAGTGCCCAAAGTCCGGCTGAGGGCGATGCGATCTATCTGCGATGTGGAAAACTTGTGATGCCACGGCCGCCATTGGGATGTCCAGCGATCGCTGCCATGGGGATCCATAGCGATCATCGTTGCACATGGGGAGAACTCCGACTTGCTGCAGGTGCTCCAGCTGTGTTCCAGCGCAATTGCTGGTAGCGTGAGGCTCAAGTGCTAGTCCCTTTGGAGGTCTTGCAGGGCTGGCATTGAAATACGTCGAGCTAGAAGGTGGGTTGTAACGTATTCAAGTTATCGGAGGTATCAATGAGTCCTTCGAACCTTACATCCAATTCCATGTCTTCGAACACAAGCCACAAACAATCCTCTTGATAGCCACAAATGGCTGTGATCAAAACCCCGTACCCCTGGTTCCCCTATCATTAACCATTGTTTTCCCTATAATTGCTGGTGATTATCCCCCATGAGTTGCTTGGTTGATATGACCTAATTATTGCCAAATAGTTCCTTTACAACCTCACAACTTCAATCCAGTGATCTTTCCTTCGCCAATGGCTCCATCGGAAGTCGCTACGCCTCGACGCTTCCGTCGGCAGAGGTCCAAAGCCCCGGTGTGACCCTCCGTGGCTACAAGGGGCGGAGAGCAATATACATTGATGAATAAACAGCATACCACTGGTATACAGCGGTCGGATTTATGGCAGATTGGGTCAAGCTCTAGCCATACATTCTGAACAGATAATGTAACATGCTTTCAACATTCCAGAACACTTACTTATCGGCACTATTGTTCACAACTACTGTCTTTTTAGTAGTTCCAGTCGTCTTTTGTTCTATTGAATGTTGGTTTTGGACCGAATACCCCTTCAGCCGTGATGGACTTGTGGACCCATTTGATGTTCCTTTTGCAGGGTGGCTCCAGATCCTTCAAGCAGATAAGAAGCGGAAATTCGTGGAAAGCCCCTATGGCTCTATGTAACGAAAGTATCCGAGAGTCATCAAATCATACCTGACTAATTGTGGTTGGTGGATGTTGATGGCCTAGATATCCAAGAAGATTGCATCCGATTGCATTCCCACCTGTGTTCCCACGTTCTGCTACAGGATCCTCCAGTGCAAGCCCCTTCAACCTGGAAAGAAGCAGTTGGGAGCTCAATCTATCCGCGGGTTCATTGCCGGGCTTGTGCTAGAGCGTGCAGCATTCCATGGGGCAACTTACATCTCGCTGACAATGCTATCATACTTCCGCAGATCTGATGCAGGCAAATCGGTGCAGATACGATTGACAGACATGGATGGTCATTGATCGAGGGCGACATTGATTTAGTCCTTGATTGTTTTAGCAATAGATGGAACTACCCAAATATCCATACCTGGAGGTTGCCCATTGCTTATACGGAGAAATTCTACCTACTGTATGATGACGATTGTGGGCCATGCAGGTTCAAGATCTCACAGCTGGAAGCCTGAAACAACCAGCTGAAAAGATGTAGACTCAAAAAATCTTATAAGATAAAAACTGACCATCATGGGCCACGGGTATACATTTGAAAACTTGGAACATTGCATGAATTTCTATGAAGACCCCATACTCAACAAATCTGGGCCAAGTATATACACGAAAAAGCATCAAAATTCAAATCGCATGATCCATGAACCACAAAATCGATCAGCCCATGCCTGATGCCAATGGCAGAGCTCCTAAGAGGGGCTTCTGAGAGCTATCAGGGCGACCAGAGAGGCAAAGTCACGGTTGCGGAAAGAGCAAGCTGCCCGGGCGAGATCCGAGAGACGCATGATGCAGAACAGGTGGTTGCCCCGAAGGGCCGTGAAAGAGTGAGTTCCAGGGTTCGGAACGACCTGAGGGCCGCAGCCGAGCTCGAATTTGGACAAGGGAGTGGATGGCAGGTCATTTACCCGGAGGCAAGCCTTAAGTTGGCAAGGCATTCCCTTAAGAGTCTTGAAGTCTCAGTTCGCTTGCGCGATGACGTCAACGTTTGTGGCATGTGCACACGAGTGCGTGGTTCCACTTTGATGCTGTCAAGAGACTTTGGAGACTTTGGAGATCGGGCTACAAAACGCATCCAAACAGAAGAAACGGCAGCTGCACGGGAAATCTTCCTGCGAGAGCAGCGGCAGCAGGAGATCGACCAACAAATGAATCAGGAAGTGAGTCGAGCAATCCGCTGGCGCCAGAAGTTGTCCATCATCTCAATCTGGATGTGTTTGCTGATCCTGCTCGCAGCCATGGTGGCCTGTACCATCGCCGCCTTCAGCCTGTCAACCGAGCTGCAGGGCGTGGGCCTCGCCGCGGCGCTGCTGGTACTCATCAGCTGCGGAGGGTGCGGGGTTGCTGGACTTGGTGTCGCTGCACCTGCCCACAAGGTGGCCCAGGACATGCGGCGGGCGGTCCAAGCCACGCGTCCGGACTTGCAACGCTTCGAGGACACCGGAGTCCGGACAGATGGCGACGACTTTGAGGACTGGAGAGTGCAGATGGTTTGGAGCTGCCTCAGTTTCGTTCCTGTGGTTGTCCTCGGCTGCGTGGCGGTCATGACTCTGGCCAGCGGCCTCAACGGCTACCGTGGGGCCTTGGCAGTGCTGTGGGGCCCGGTGGCCTTGATGATATGCTGGGGTGGAGTGGTTGGTTGGCGGGACACAGATGAGGGTGCAGGTTGGATAGAGAGAGCCGGAAATGCCTTTTTGGGTGCTTTTCTTGTCCCCTTCATTTGGCCAGCTTTCCTCCTTCAAAAATGTGGCTTTGGAAGTCGCTTTGTGGCTCTTCTATTGCAGCCGGCCAAAGAGTCGCTGGACGCGGCTGTCCACACTACCCATCAGCACACTATTGTGTTTGAGGGGAACGTGCTCTCAGGCCGCGAGACTGTGTGCTCGTGGCCTGGAAAGTACGCCACGGCCTGGGACACGTTGGTGGCCGGCAGCAAACAGGACGATATTAGTGCGGCTGTGGTGTTTCTCCCCGAAGGATCCCAGCACTTTGGGCTTCACGATCCAATTCCCACTTCTGAGGACCTGCAGGATTTGCATGGCGAGTGCTGGTGCATCCCGCTGTACGGAGAATGCAAGCCGTGGGGGTGTAGATGGTGGTCCAAGTGGATCGCCAACGTCGAACAGGCGGCATCACAGGAGTGCACCCTCGTGGTTTATTTTTTTAACGGCATGAGAGGCAAGGGTAAAGTCAAAGACTTTACCACGGCCGGGGAGGAGCATATGCGCCGCGAAGCCATTGAAAGGCGCAAAGATGCCTTCCTCAAGTCGAAGGCTTTTGGCAATGCCCTCGAGGCCGGCTTGAAGCATCTCCCGAAGAAAGAGGGTCCAGACTCTTCTTCCCCGTATTCTCGAGAGGTTCACCGCCTTTTCCTGGCATGGCTTCCGAAGCAAGAACGCCAGTTCTTGGCTTCATCGGAAGGAATCGGGAATTCGCAGAAGGCAGAAGTGGCATGGCTGGAACGAAAGGGTTACAGCTACATCGAAAGAGAAGTTAGGGAACTTGAAAGCTCATCGCCTAAGGCGATAGGCCGGGGAACCGAGTGTATAGATTGGTACCTTGAAGAATTTGAATAAGATAATGGTGAATAAGAGTTCCGTTTTTGTTGCCATCATTTTTACATATGTTGATTTATATAATTCAATTGCATAGTATATGAGGAATATGTTACGACGTTTTTACAGGTTTCCAGTCATGAAGTGAAGACATGTGAAGACGTAGACTTAATATGTTTTGTGCCACGAAGGTGTTGCAGCCGACCCTTGCAAAACAGCAAGGTGGTGTTCTCTCAAATCTGCTAGAAACATGGCTCGCTCTGAAACAAGGTGCCTCTGAAGATTGCGTCTCTGTGCTAGCTGCCAGGGTCAATAAAGTGATGGGAACAGCGCGAAACGACATTGGATCATTGAACTTGACACTCATCAGACTCATCGGCTTTGATGAATAGAGGTTGTGGTGCTTTAAGAGGTCCATAGAAATCCCTTGGCTCACAATTCAAGGAAATCTTATTATCATCCAATTATTGTCAATCTCTGTCCACTCCCAACCAGTAAGCAGTACAGTATCATCCTTATTTTGTGATATTTTGTGTACTTATTAGTAATTAATTAGTATGAGAGAGTATTGGATTTACCCACATGACATGAAATCACCAACTTGTTTTTTCTTCTGTTGTTTTTTTTGACAATGTTGTGACTTGCAAGTCCTCAACTTTGGCCGATTTTGCCCTAGCCAGGTTGGTCCAATCCAATGTTGAGAAAAGGAACATGTGGGTGTAGTAGTTTGGCTCAAAATTATGGCTACCCGCGCTATCAGGGTAGTTTGTAAACCCAATACTTTTGGCAGTTGGATACTTGTTGAAACGCCTCTAGTGATATTGTTTGGGACTTGGAAAGTGATAGCAGGAGCTTTACAGACCTCAGCTTGGTCCTGCAAGAAAAGAAATTGTTCAGGCCTCAAACAGTTTTGGCAGTGGGATACTTGTTGAAACACCTGCACTGATATTGTCTGGGACTTGAAAAGTGAAAGCAGGAGCTTTACGGACCCCTGCTTGGCCCTGCAAAGAAAAGAAACTTTTTCGGGCCTTCAGAAGTTTTTTCCCCACCTGTCAGGTGAGGGTTGTTAGATTTTATCTGAGCTGACTTCTCCTTCTCCTTCTCCTTCTTCTTCTCCTCCTCCTCCTTCTCCTCGCCGGACCTCAACTACGACAATGCACGCCGAGTGTCTGCTGCCGGACCTCAACCGCGGCCATCCACGCCGAGTGTCTGCTGCCGGACCTCAAC
>VSDK01009909.1:243758-275541 GCA_009767595.1 Symbiodinium kawagutii
AGGAATGGATGGTAGCTGCAGGATACCTTCCGTTGTGCCACACGCCTAGTGAGGCTCAAGTGCTAGTCCCTTTCGAGGTCTTGCAGCGCTGAAGTTGAAATATGTCGAGCTAGAAGGTGGGTTGTTAACATACTCAAGTTATCGGAGGTAAAAGTGAGTCGTTCGAACCTTACATCCAATTCCATGTCTTCGAACACAAGCCACAAACAATCCTATCGATAGCCATGTCAAAATATCGCCCGAAAATGGGTGTGGGTCAAAACCCCGTACCCCCTGGTTCCCCTATCATTAACCATTGTTTTCCCTACTACTGCTAGTGATTATCCCTCATTAGTTGCTTGGTTGATATTGACCCAGTGCCAAATAGTTCCTCTACACCCTCACGACTTCAATCCAGTGATCTTTCCTTCGGCCAATGGCTCCATCGGAAGTCGCTTCGCCCTCCTCCTCGCTTCCAGCGGCAGAGGTCCAAACCCCTGGTGTGACTCCGCGAAAAAGGGGCAGAGAGCAATAGAAACAATCAACATACCACTGGTATATACATGTAGCAGTTGGATTTAAGGAAGATGATGTTAAGCTCAAGCCATACATTCTAAGCAGATAATGTGACATGCTGCTAAAATTACAGAACACTTACTTACTGGCGCTATTGTGCACAACCACTGTCTTTGTGGTAGTTCCAGTCGTCTTTTGTTCCATTGAATGTTGGTTTTGGAATGGATGCCCACTCGTTGGTGGGACCCGAAACTGCGGATTTTTCAACATTGAATTCCAACAGTTGTGTTTTCGGGACAGTACTCCATTGAAGCTGTGAACATATTTTTCTTCAGATCACCCATTCCACCTCAAAGCAAGAAGCACTTTGGACAAAAGCATGGAAATAGGTTGAAATGGACAATCCACACAGACATAAACATCAGTATATCCCTTCAGCCGTGATGGACTTGTGCACCCATTTGATGTTCCTTTTGCAGGGTGGCTCCATCCTTCAAGCAGATAAGAGGCGGAAATTCATGGAAGCCCTTGTGGCTCTATGTACCGAAAGTATCCGAAAATCATCGAATCATACCTGACTAGTTGTGGTTGGTGGATGTTGGTGGCCTAGATATCCAAGAAGATTGCATCCGATTGCATTCCCACCGGTGTTCCCACGTCCTGCTACAGGATGCTTCAGTGCAAGCCCCTTCAACCTGGAAAGAAGCAGTTGGGAGCTCAATCTATCCGCGGGTTCATTGCCATGGGGCAGCTTACATATCACTGACAATACTATCATACTTCAACAGATCTGATGCAGGCAAATCGGTGCAGATACGATTGACAGACATGGATGGTCATTGATCGACGGCGGCATACCCAAATATCCATACCTGGAGGTTGCTCTTTGCTAGTGTGCAGAAATTCTACCTACTGCATGATGCAGATCGTGGGCCATGCGATTTCAAGATTTCACAGCTGGAAGCCTGAAACAACCAACTGAAAAGATGCAGACTCAACAATTCTCAGGATCATAACTGACCATCATGGGCCAGTTGCACATGTAAAAACTTCGAACATTGTATGAACGTCTATGTAGACCCCACATTCAACAGTTCTAGGCCAAGTACATACACAGAAAAGCTTCAAGATTCAAATCGCATGATAAATGAACCGCAAAATCCATCAGCCCATGCCTGATGCCAATGGCAGAGCTCCGAAGAGGGGCTCAGGGCGACCAGAGAGGCAAAGTCACGGTTGAGGATGCAGGAAGAGCAAGCTGCCCGGGTGAGATCCCAGAGACGAATGATGCAGAACAGGCAGTCGCCAACGGCAACGAAGATCCTGTGGGTTGCACAGTTTGGAACGACCTGAGGGTCTCAGCTGAGCTAAAAGTTGCTGCTGAGCTCGAACTTGGCCAAGGGAGTGGATGGCAGGTCATCTACCCTGAGGCAAGCCTCAAGTTGGCAGGGCATTCCGTTGAGAATCTTGAAGTCTCAGTTCGATTGCGTGACGACGTCAATGTTTGTGGCGTGTGCACTCCTGTGCATGGTTCCACTTTGCGGTTATCGAGAGACTTTGGAGACTTTGGAGATCAGGCTACAAAACGCATCCAAGCAGAAGAAAAGGCAGCTGCACAGGAAATCTTCCTGCGAGAGCAGCGGCAGAAGGAGATCGATGAGCAGCTGAACGAGGAAGTGAGTCGAGCTATCGTCCGGCGCCAGAAATTGGCCGTGATCTCGATCTGGCTTTGCGTGCTGATTCTGCTGGGGGCCATGGTGGCCTGTACCGTGGCCGCCTTCCTGGCGACTGAGTTGGAAGGCGTGGGGCTGGGGGCTCTGCTGCTGTGCTGGGTGCGGAGTCAGTGGACTTGGTGTCGCTGCGCCAGGCGGTCCAGGCTGCGCCAGTCAGGGGACCCAGGACATGCGCCAGGCGGTCCAGGCTGCGCGTCCGGACTTGCGACGCTTCGTTGACACAGGGGTCGAGGCACGTGAGGACTGGAGACTGCTGACGTTCTGGAGCTGCGTCTGCTGCGTTCCCTTCGTTGTGGTTGGCTGCATGGCGGCCATGACTGTGGCCAGCAATGGCTACGATGGGATCTTGGCAGTGCTATGGGGCCCGGTGGCCTTGATGATGTGCTGCGGTGGAGTGGGTGGTTGGCTCACAGCGGGTGAGGGTGCCGGTTGGAGAGGGAGAGCTGGAAATGTTCTTTTTTTTGCTTTGGCGTTCCCCTTCTTTTGGCCACTTGCGCTGCTTCACATATATGACTTTGGAAGTCGCTTCACGGCTCTGCTACTGAAGCCGGCCAAAAGGTCGCTGGATGCGGCTGTCCACACCACTCACGAGCATACCATCGTGTTCGAAGGCAACGTGCTCCCAGGCCGCGAGACTGTGTGCTCGTGGCCTGGAAAGTACGCTACGGCCTGGGACACGTTGGTGGCCGGCAGCAAGCAGGACGACATCAGCGCAGCTGTGGTATTTCTGCCGGAAGGTTCGAAAGACTTTGGATTGCACGATCCAATTCCTGCTTCCCAGGACTTGCGGGATTTGCATGGCGAGTGCTGGTGCACTCCTCTGTATGGAGAACGGAAGCCTTGGGGGTGTAGATGGTGGTCCAAGTGGATCACCAACGTCGAGCAGGCGGCATCACAGCAGTGCACCCTTGAAGTCTACTATTTTAATGGCATGAGAGGCCAGGGTAAAGTCAAAGACTTCACCACGGCCGGGGAGGAGCACATGCGGCGCGAAGCCATCGAACGGCGCAGAGATGCCCTCTTCAAGTCTGAGGATTTTGGCAATGCCCTGGAGGCCGGCCTGAAGCATCTCCCGAAGGAGAAGGGTCCAGACTCTTCATCGCCGTATTCTAGGGAGGTGCAGAGGCTGTTCCTGGCCTGGCTTCCGGAGGAAGACCGGCAATTCTTAGCTTCGTTGGAAGGAATCGGGAATTCGCAGAAGGCTGAAGTGGCATGGCTGGAACGAAAGGGTTACAGCTACATCGAAAGAGAAGTTCGGGAACTTGAAAGCTCATCGCCCAAGGCGATGGGGCGGGCAACCGAGTAAATGTCATTTATTCATATTTATTCCCTAGTTGAGCCCTTGCCATCCCTTGACGCCTGTGATTCCGACTCTGTGTCGCATCTTGATGAATGAGTATTCCAATGTTGTTGCTATCATGTTTGAGTTTAAGGAAATGTTACAGTGTTCCATCGAGAAGTGAAGACATGTGAAGATCTATCTTCAACGGATGTTTCGGGCCACAGGTGTCGCAGTCGACCCTTGCCAAACAGCAAGGTGTTGTCCACCCAAATCCGCTAGAAACATGCGGCTCTCTGAAAACAAGGCCCTTCTGAAGCGTGCGCCGCTGTGCTGGCTCTTGGGGGCCCATGCGAGAGCCAATCCATGACTCAAAGTTGCCTGCTGAGGTGCTGCTTCTGAGGTGGGGACAAGTTGCTGGTGATGATCATCCGGCAGGTGGACCATGAAAATCTGAGGCATTTACCAACCCGTGTGACACTCTTGGACCCAACAATTCTTCCGTTTTGGAGTTTCAAAACCTGGGACATATACCAGTTTGCAGTAGGCTGAAGATTGAGATGCCAATATGGTGCAGTATAATACAACACGTTGGTGTATACATGACTGTATTGCATGGCCCGATTCAATGTGGAAACCACGGCCAACCAGGTGCGCAGCTGCGAATCCTCAAGTCACCGGTGCAGGTCTGGGGCCAAGTTTCCTGGACTGGCTGGGTCAACTTCCAAGGAATGGACGTCAAAGTTGGTGAAATTTGGTGGGATCCCACGTGATTTCAATGGTTCCAGTTGTATGCCAGGTGCACATAGCAGCCGATTCCAGCAGGGGATTCCGCATCAAAGTTGGTTTATTTTGCGGGATTCCACGTGATTCCAGATTCTGAAGGCATTTTGGTCTCAGTCTACTAAGTTTACTTGGCATCTCAGATGTGGTTTGGGAACCTGGCATTTGTGTGTACACGTGTTTGGTAAACCATGCTGAGATTTCATGTTTTTCGTGGTGCTACCCCAATGTGTGGCATTGGAATATCCCACTTTGGTTTGATGAATCTCCCATCAAAACTGGGGAGTTCTTTACTTTGACGGATTATATCATTATATCATATCTATACTTGATCTATGTAATTGTGTCACATGAGTACCGTAGAACAAAATATCCGATCACAATATGATTTGCAGGTTTCCCAGGTGCACTATGTTTTCCCCCGTTACTTTCCAGACCGGTTATTTTCCTATTGGGGACTGTTCAATTCTGACGTCCATATCTTCTCCTGGATGGTTTGCAGTTTGTAGCTACGGCCCTGGGCCCTGGATTGCATCATGACACCTAGGGCAACTGTTGGTTTGTTGGGAATGCGATCTTGCAACCATATTCTTGTTCTGAAACTGCTTCCAACCACATTGTTTGTTTCCAACCGCATTGTTTGTCTCCAACCCTGATCTTCCAACTCTTTTTTGTGCCGGTCCATGTGTATCAAAGTTCCAAAATTCCGCTCGACATCGACAAGTGAACCCGGCACACCAGGAGGGCTTCAACTTGGGATCTCAGGGACATGGGCAGGCAACTCAGCGCTAACCGTGACGCGGCAGATACACATCCCCGGTGAAAGGTGCGCGTTGGCACAGTTGTTTTTTGTTCTGTTTTGAAATCAACAACTAGATCTAGGTGGGGGCGGGCCTTTTGGAGGGTATGATGTATCCAACTGTTGTTTTTGAAACACATTGTTGAAGTCATCTGGGAAGGCGCAGGTCCAACTTTTTGAATTCACCTTGTGGTTTCCATCCATAAATCCAATTGCACACGCATAGAAACCGAGGGTTGTTGGGAGAAGTTGGTGTTTTGCACTGTGGAAATCCGTGGCGAGATTTTAGCCAAGTGGTGGAGTAGTCTCTAACTTTCAGCTTCGAAATCGTGAAACTCCACTAAAATTCCAGGCTCAAATATATTTCTCCTCGTTGTTGTTTTATTTTCTGAGAATACTGACTGTAGCTTAGGCTTAAGCCAAGTAAAACCGCTTTGCTCATGATTGATTAAACAGATTTGGAGAAACTTCCTCAGAAACAGTGGTGAAGTTCCACGGGCCAAATTTTGGGCCATGCTTCACCTACAAGTCGCGAAATGATGCGAAACTCAGTTCCTGATTCGGCTGTATCAAGCCTAATTCACAGCATAAACCTTGATAAGATGTTGATTGCTTCATTCCCTGCATCCGACCATATGGACCGCTGCTGCCACGGCCAACCTCCATGGATCTACCAACTTGAAATGGTCAAGCTGCAGAGATTCCTCAACAAGAAGTGGTTCAATGAAGCAATACGTTTGGGGGTTCTTAAGCCATAAGGAACCCCAATTCGCGGTTGGTTTATGTAGATTAACAATGGTTATTCACAAGGGGATAGTAACAAATAACAGGGGACATACCAACTCTAATGATTGGTTTATGACCATACATGATCAATATCGAGGATGATGGCTCGGGGACTGGGGGTACCCCTTAAGACTTGAGAAACCACCATTTGATTAATTTTTTCCCCACCTCTGATGGATCTTCAGGCATCGAACTGTGACTTGCGGCGGGCTTGGTGGAGGCTGGGGCCACCCAGATTGCGGTGTGACGTACAATGTTTGGGGAGCGGCTGAAAGTTTTGATGGTTTCTCAAGCTACAGGGATCCTTAATGGTTTGCTCAAGCTGGTGGTTTCTCAAGCAAAGATGTTTGGCAAATTTGCTCTTGAGAAATCTTGAATGATTTTCCGATGTTTGTGGGTGTTTGCTCTCGAAAGATTAGAGCACTTCTGGCCCACGATGCCGTCACTATGCTTCTCAACACTTAGCCGCTGCCCCGGGAAGTTCCGTATGGAACATTTGTTGCTTGGTGTCTGACATAACGTTGTAAAGTGTTCTGACCCAATTTTCACGAAGATATCTCCAAACCCTTTTTCTGGTTGAGTACTGTGGTCGTGGTTGGAATTGTGAATTAAACCATGGAGCAAACAATCATATAGATTATAGATACATATACGATCATATACATATATTTCCAGTCATTGTTTTAGGAACACTTCTTTGCACCATCATTCACAACTACAGTTTTTTGAAAATCCAGTTTTTTTTGCGAAGCTGTGGTGCATAAACGTTACTACCTGCAAGTACGTGGGCTTAGGCACATGAACATTTCCATGCTTAAACGTTTGTGCTCGGGCATACCTGCTCTTGGGCACATTGAATTTGCTATGCCTAAATGTTTGTTGCCAGATGTGCTTACCCTTGTATAGGCACTTCAAAACCGCTGTTACTATTGGTGGGCACGTGTGCTGTCAAACATCCCAAATGCTGTGCCTAATTTTTTGCGCCTGAATGTGGATATCCTTAGGGACCATGAAACTGCATACAACTGCTGTGCTTAAATCTTAAGCTTGTGCATGTGCCTAGATATGCTTACCCTTAGGCACATTGAAACTGCTGTGTCTAAGCCTTTGCAGCTGAATGTGAAAATACATGGGAATCCGTCACAGCTTGAGGGTGATCATCACGCATGATCTAGAGATTTCTCTGAGCCAGATTGCAAATGATAGTTTGTAGGTATAGCTTGCGGTATAGCGGCATAACCCATGTGAAGACTATTGTTAGGATATGTTAGGATAGCAGTTGGATTTACGAAATAAACAACTACAAGATTATATTTGTTTGACGTTCTGGACATCTTTTGGAACGCTTGTTCGCATTATTTGTTCACAACTACTGTCTTTTTGGAAGGGAAGTTCCACTCACTTTTGTTTTATGAGCTTTGGCCGAGCACCAACTATTTGTCTCCACCATTTTTAGACTGTGAAACCACAGATTTGCCAACATCGAATTCCAACAGTTTTGTTTGGTGGATGGTTCTCCATTGAAGCTGCAAATATTTCTCGTCTGATCAAATAATTCCACCTCAAAAAAGGACAATACATGAAAATGGATTGAAAAGGACTATCCACATGAACATCAATCCACCACAGATCCCAGATTCTCTAGCAATAGTGGAGTTGCGCATCCAGTGTCCTCCACCCACGACCAACTTCACCTGATGATCCTGTTCCATCCTCCTCCAGTGTGGCTCAGGATGCACCCAAGCAACAATAGTCGATTCTTAGCGGATCAAAGCGGAAGTTCTTGGAAACCCCATGTGTACTGAAAGATGACAGAAAATCATCAAGTCATACCAACTCGTTGTGGTTGGTGGTCCAGTCATCCAAGAGATTGATTTCCCATTAAATCCGCGCGACTGTTCACGCATCCTGCTACAGGATCCTCCAGTGCAGGCCCCTTCAACCTGGAAAGAAGCAGTTGGGAGCTCAATCTATCCGCGGGTTCATTGCCGGGTTTGTGCTAGAGCGTGCAGCATTCCATGGGGCACCTTGCATATCACTGACAATATATCCGCAGATCTGATGCAGGCGAATCGGTGCATGTCCGATTGACAGACATGGATGGTCATTGATCGACGGCGACATTGATTTAGTCCTTGATTGTTCTAGCAATAAATGGAACTACCCAAATATCCGTACCTGGAGGTTGCTCTTTGCTAGTGTGCAGAATTTCTACCTACTGCATGATGAAGATCGTGTGCGATCTCACAGCTGGAAGCCCGAAACAACCACCTCAAAAGATGTAGACTCCACAATTCTTAGGATGATACCTCACCCTCATGCACCAGGGGCACATTTGAAAACTTGCAACATTGCACAAATTCCTATGAAGACCCCACACTCAACAAATCTGGGCCAAGTATATACACGGAAAAGCTTCAAAATTCAAATTGCATGATCCATGAACCACAAAATCCATCAGCCCGTGCCTGATGCCAATGGCAGAGCTCCTAAGAGGGGCTTCTGAGAGCTATCAGGGCGACCAGAGAGGCAAAGTCACGATTGATGATGCAGAAAGAGCAAGCTGCCCGGGTGAGATCCCAGAGACGAAGGATGCAGAACAGGCAGTTGTCGCCAAGGTCAATGAAAGAGTGGATTGCACAGTTTGGAACGACCTGAGGGTCTCAGCCGAGCTCGAACTTGGACAAGGGAGTGGATGGCAGGTCATTTACCCCGAGGCAAGCCTCAAGTTGGCAGGGCATTCCGTTGAGAATCTTGAAGTCTCAGTTCGATTGCGTGACGACGTCAACGTTTGTGGCGTGTGCACTCCTGTGCATTGTTCCACTTTGCGTTTATCAAGAGACTTTGGAGACTTTGGAGATCAGGCTACAAAACGCATCCAAGCAGAAGAAAAGGCAGCTGCACAGGAAATCTTCCTGCGAGAGCGGCGGCAGAAGGAGATCAACCAACAACTGAATGAGGAAGTGAGTCGAGCCGTCCGCTGGCGCCAGAAATGGGCCATGATCTTGTTCTGGCTTTGCGTGCTGATTCTGCTGGGGGCCATGGTGGCCTGTACCGTGGTGGCCTTCAGCCTGGGGACCGAGCTGAAAGGCATCGGCCTAGCTTTGGCGCTGCTGGGGCTTTGCTGCTGCGCGGGGTCCGGGGTGGGTGGACTTTTTGCTGCTATTGGGGGGAGCCAGGACATGCGGCCAGCGGTCCAGGCCGCACGTCCGGACTTGCAAGGCTTCGAAGACAGCGGAGTGAAGGTCCAGTCAGGTGCCAAGGACTGGAGAATTCGGATGTTGTCCAGCTCCACTTGCTGCTTTCCCGTGGTTGTCCTCAGCTGCGTGGTGGCCATGACTGTGGCCAGCGGCCTCAACGGCCACGGTTGGGCTTCGGCGGTGCTGTGGGGCTCGGTGGCCTTGATGATGTGCTGTGGTGGAGTGGGTGGTTGGATGACAGCGGCTGAGGGTGCCGGTTGGAGACAGAGAGCTGGAAAGGCCTTTGCTGCTGCTTTGTTTTCCCCCTTCGTGTGGCCACTTCAGCTCCTTGTGCTATGTGGTTTCGGAAAGCGCTTCGCAGCTCTGCTACTGAAGCCGGCCAAAAGGTCGCTGGACGCGGCTGTCCACACCACCCATGAGCATACCATAGTGTTTGAGGGGAACGTGCTCCCAGGCCGCGAGACTGTGTGCTCGTGGCCTGGAAAGTACGCTACAGCCTGGGACATGTTGGTGGCCGGGAGCAAGCAGGACGACATCAGTGCGGCTGTGGTGTTTCTGCCCCAAGGTTCGAAAGACTTTGGCCTTCACGATCGAATTCCTGCTTCCCAGGATCTGCAGGACGTGCATGGCGATTGCTGGTGCACTCCGCTGTATGGAGAAAGCAAGCCATGGGGCTGCAGGTGGTGGTCTAAGTGGATCGCCAACATCGAGCAGGCGGCATCACAGCAGTGCACCCTTGAAGTCTACTATTTTAATGGCATGAGAGGCAAGGGTAAAGTCAAAGACTTTACCACGGCTGGAGAGGAGCACATGCGCCGGGAAGCCATAGAACGGCGCAGAGATGCCTTCCTCAAGTCCGAGGGTTTCAGTATTGCCCTCGAAGCAGGGCTGAAGCATCTTCCGAAGGAGAAGGGTCCAGACTCTTCATCGCCATATTCTCGGGAGGTTCACCGGCTGTTCCTGGCTTGGCTTCCGGAGGAAGACCGCCAGTTTTTAGTTTTATCCGAAGGAATAGGGAATTCGCAAAAGGCAGAAGTAGCATGGCTGGAACGAAAGGGTTACAGCTACATCGAAAAAGAAGTTCGGGAACTTGAAAGCTCATCGCCTAAGGCGATAGGGCGGGCTGTCACACCTTGATGAATGAATGTTTCAATTTTGTTGCTATCATGTTTACATCATGTTTAATTACACCATGTTAAGTTATATACATGTGAAGACATAATAACTTCAGTATGCTTTGGGCCACAGAGGTGTCGCAGTCGACCCTTGCCAAACAGCAAGGTGTCCACCCAAATCTGCTAGAAACGTGAGTCGCTCTGAAACAAGGCGCCTCTGAAGATTGCGTTTGTGTGCTAGCTTTCAGGGTCCATAGAGTGATGGGAACTGAACAGAGCGACACGACATGGTATCGTTGACTTGACACTCATCGGCTTTGATGAGTAGGGGTTGTGGTGCTTTAAAAGGTCCATAGAAATCCCTTGGCTCACAATTATTCAAGGAATCTTTACTGTCATATCCAATTGTTGTCACTCACTCTCCATACTCAACGAGTAAGCAGTGTTATCATGTATTGTTGCAGTTAGTATTGGTATTGCATCTATTGCCTAGCAACCACTGTGAATCATGGTCGGCCGCCAGGGAAGCAACCGATGTCAGCCATTGACTAGCGCTCAAACATGAACACTTTCAGAGTGCTGAAAAAGGTTGGTGGCCCTCCCTCCCCACATCAATTTTCACATTGGTGTCTGGTAACATGCACCATCATTTTCCATCCTTTGGATGATCTTTAGCGACCACCAATTTGATCATGTCCGAAACTCCTGTTGGCCGTCATGGGCATTGAATCTGAAGACATCCCAAGACCCTGGGCCAAGGATGCCACTTTTGAAAGTGCGAGATTCCAAAGTTGCTGAGCTGCCAACATGAGGCCAGGCGGGGACAAGTTGCTGAGACGATCCAACAGATGAAAAACTGGAAGACGAAACCCGGTCACACGAAATCGGATGCCTTTATTGAAACACTACAGGACAAAATATATTACATTGGTTTTCCATTTCTTTGGGCCAAGGTCATCCTTTAAATGGCCAAGTAAGGCATTTGTCTTGGTGACTGCATCAATCTGGGCGAACTTTTACTTTCGCCAGGCTCGGCCAGTTCCGGTCCTTCCAGTCTTGATTGGGTCAGCTGATGTTGGCTGTTTCATTTGGTCCTTGGAAAAAATATGTAGTATCCTCTTCATAGTAGAACCATGGCGAGCTATTGCCTTTTTTTGATTTGTGGGTGTTTGACATGCGTTGTGCGACCTCATAAACCCAAGCTTAAATCTTTTTGACAGCGTCTTTTAGTATTTGTCTACTATAGGGACTGGGTGAATGACCCAGAATAACAATGAACAATCAGCCCATTCCCTACCTATCCCTATACCTAGCCGCACCAGTCGCGGCTGACGGCTCACCGACTTACAAGGCCTCAAGGTCTTTCGAAAAGCGGAGCTTTTCGAAACATGGGAGGGCAAGATACATCAAGATCTCAGCAGTACCAGTTGAATTCATGGCAGATTAGATGGCAAGAGCTCGCTATAGGTACATAGGTTCTAAATACATACATGCATATTGTGGGATGACATTCGTTTTTGGGGTTCCAATCATTTTTTTTAAGCACTTGTTAGCACAATTATTCACAACTACTGCCTTTTTGGAAGTTCAAGTCTCTTTTAGACACCTAAAAAACTGCGATGCCTAAACATTGCTACCTGTAGTACATGCACTTACGCACATTAGAATTGCTGTGCAGATGTGCTTGCCCTTGGCACGCTTGAAACTGCTGCTGCGCGCAAACCTTCCTATCTGCATGCGCATGGCTTTGGACCATTCCAAATTCCTTGCCTTAAATGTTTGCACCTGAAGGTGGCTGTCTTTAGTAGGCACCGTAAACTGCATAAAACTGCTGTGCCTAAAAGCTATGCTTGTGGCCAGATATGCCTACCCTTGGGCCCATTGGAATTGCTGTGTTTGCTACACCCATCACAGCTTGGGGGGGGATCATGCATGATCTATAGATTCCTCCGTGCCAGATTGTAAATGATGATTTGTAGGTACAAGGGCACAACCAATGTGACAACTAGTTTGAGTTTGGCAGTTGGATTTATGGAATAAAAAGCTACAAGATTATAACCTATCCTTTTTTGAAGTTCCGGACATCTCTTGGGGCACTTTTTCTATTTCATAACAACCGTTTTATTGGTCCTTTGAAGTTCCAGTCAATTGTTTGTTTTCTTGGTTTTGGACCGAACAGCCACTATTTGTCTCAATCATTTTTGGAATGGGAAACTATGGATTTGTCAACATCAAATTCCAACAGTCTTGTTTGGTGGATGGTATTCCATTGAAGCTGCACATATTTTTCGTTAGATCACCCATTCCACCTCAAACAAAGAGCTGATGTTAGCTGGTTGACTTGGTCATCGGAAATCTCCAAATGATCCTTTTCATGGCAGAATCATGGCGAGTTTCGGCCAACTTTTGCTTCGCGGGTATTTAAAAATTCGGTTTGCGACCTCCTATACACAAATTCAAGTCTTTTGACACAATCTTTTACTACTTGTTCACTGTAGGGAATGGGTGTGACCCAGAATAACAATGAACAATCAGTCCATTCCCTAAGCACTGCACCGGTGAGACAATCCAGTGAGGGCTGGAGGTCTTTCGTCCCTGGAGCCTTTAGAAGAACGGGAGGGCAAGATACATCAAGGTCTCAGCATCAGCACGTGGATTTAGGATTTATGGAAGATTACAGAAAAGACATGTGGTTTTGAAGTTCCAGTCTGTTTTTTGGAACACTTGTAAGAGCTTTTGCTCACAACTACCGTCTTTTTGGAAGGTCCACCTTCAAACTGCGGTGCCTAAACCTTGCTACCTGCAGTATGTGCGCTTAGGCATATGAACATTTGCTGTGCCTGGACGTTTGTGCTCCGATGTGCTTGCCCTTAGGCAAAATTTGAAACTGTGGTGCCTAACCCTTCCTGTTTGCACGCGCGTGGATGCGGCCGTCCCTAGGCACAGTAAACTGCATAAAACTGCTGTGCCTAAAAGCTATGCTTGTGGCCAGATATGCTTACCCTTGTGCACATTGAAACTGCTGTGTCTAATTGGCTGAATGTGCCTGCCCACTTACCTTCTAAATACATGGGAGTTGGGAATCCGTCAAAGCTTGGGGCGGGATCATGCATGATCTATAGATTCCTCTGAGCCAGATTGTAAATGATAGTTTGCAGGTATACGCGTATAACCCATGTGAAGCCTATTGCAAGTATGGCAGTTCGATTTAATTTAGGGAAAGTTACAGAAACTATTATGAACAAGTGTACAAATTTATAGATTTTACTGGTTGAGGCTCTGGACATCTTCCGGGACACTTGCTCGCATCAATTATTTCAACCACGGTCTTTTTCGGCAGTTTCAGCAAATTTTGTTTTGTTTCATTGGCTTTGGACCGAACACCCGCTATTTGTCTCGATCATTCTTGAAATGGGAAGCCATGGGCTTTTCAACATCGAAATCCAACAGTTGTGTTTGGTGGATGGTACTAAATTTAAGTTGTGAATGTTTTTTGTCAGATCGCCCCTTGCACCTCAAAAAAAGAAGCTCTGTGGACAACACATGGACATGGACAATCCATACAAATATCAATCCACCATAGATAATCCCTAGGTTCTTCAGAAGTGAGGGAGTTGTGCACCCATTTTTATCCCCATATTACCAACTTCACCTGATTTCGATTCTTGGTCGATCAAAGCGGAAAAACTCCTCTTGTGTACCAAAATTATATCCGAAAATCATTGAATCAGACCATCTGGCTGTGTTTGGTGGATGTTGGTTGACCACATATCCAAGAAATCAATTCATCCCATTACATTTACATCCCCAGCGCTGTTCCAGCATCCGGATACAGGATCCTTTGGTGCTAGCCCCTTCGCCGCCGGAAAGAAGCAGTTTGGAGCTCAGACTATCCGTGGGTTGCGGCAAACTCTCCGTAACTCAGAACTCATTTGGGTTTGTGCTTGTGCATGCAGTATTCCACGGGGCAGCCATGACTGACAATGCCGTTGCGCCACCTGACTGGTAGAGCCAATGATTCCAATGATTGCCCGCATACTGTATTTGATGCAGGTGAATCTCTCGTCTGCACACAGGATTGACAAGTATGATTCAGATGCTGGCATTGATTTCCTCATCCCCAAACTTGGGTCATTGATGTAGTCCTTGATGGTTTTGCAATGTTTTGCAAGAAATGGAACCACCCGTATGCACAGAGGTTGCCCGCTGTGGAGCTGTATGCAGAAATTCCACCAGGTCTGACTGGATGAAGATCCAGGGCCACGCAACATGCAGGTTCAAAGTCCAGACAGTTTCGATCTCACAGCTAGAAACCCAAAATTCCCAACCAAAAAAGGCGTAGACTCAGCAATTATTGAGATAACTAACCATCATGGGCCAAGTAGCAGATTTGAACAACCTCAAGATGAAGATAGCATGAAGATAGCATGAGCATCGCATGAACATTGCACAAAAAACATCTCATCCCTGGAGCTTTGCCTAACATGCCTAACAATGGCAGAACCGCCAAGCATGGCTTCTGAGAGCTGTGAGGGCGAGCAGAGGGGCGAGGAGTTCAGTGCTGAAGCAAGATGCATAGATGAGATCCTAGCAGCGAACGATGCAGAAAGACAGGAATTGGTTCTTGAGGTTGAAGACATCCATTTTCCGCAGACTGCAGGTGAAATCGGAGAGGAGAATGATGCAGAAAGACCGGCAGGGAAAAAGAAGAAAAAAGTCAAGGGAAAGGGAAAAGGGAAAGGAAAGGCTTCTGAGAGCAGTCACGGCGACCAGAACGGAGAGGGATTGACCTTTGAAGCATTCTGCCCCGATGAGATCCGAGAGGAGGATGATATAGAAAAACAGGCAGTTGCTGCCAAGGGCGAAGAAACGGTGGATTGCATTGTTTGGAACGACCTGAGATTAAATCTCCAAACTGGATCAAATTTTGTGGCGGCCGAGCTCCAACTTGGACAAGGGAGTGGATGGCAGGTCATTTACCCTGAGGCAAGCCTCAAGTTGGCCATGCCTTCCGTGGATGACAAGCTTCAAGTCTCAGTCCGCTTGCGGGATGATGTCGAAGTCAGTGGCACGTGCACAGCAGTGCATGGTTCCACTTTGATGCTGTCAAAGAGCTTTGGAGACTTCGGAAATCAGGCGACGAAGCACATCCTAGCCGAAGAAAGGGCAGCTGCAGAGGAACGCTATCTGCGATGGAAGCGGCAGAGGGAGATCAACAAGGAACTGACCGAGGAAGTATGTCAAGCCATCCTCCATCGCCAGAAATTGTCCATGTTCATGATCTGGGTTTGCTTGCTGATTCTGCTGGGGGCCATGGTCGCCTGTACCCTGGCCACCTTCAGGGCGACCGAGCCGCAGCGCGTCGGCCTCGCTTTGGCACTGCTCGGGCTCGTCAACTGCGCGAAGTCCGGAGCCAATGGACTTGCTGTCGCTGCTGGTGACGGCGTTAACCTCCGTCTGCCGGAAGTGTTGCAGGCCGAGCGGTCGGACTTCGAAGAGCTTCGCTATTTCCCACGAATCAACGCATTCACTAGCGACCCCGACTCGAGAATTCTGATGTTCTTCAGCTGCCAATGGTCTGTTACCTTGGTTGTCCTCGGCTGCCCGGAGGGCACGCCCAGCCTCAACGGCTCCAGTGCGGCCGCGGCAGTGCTGTGGGGCTCGGTGGCCTTGCTGCTGTGCTGCGGCGGAGTGATTGGTTGGCTAACAGCGGGTGAAGGTGCGGGTTGGAGAGGGAGAGCTCTTCATGCTCTTGCTGTTGCTTGGCCATTCCCCATCTCTTGGCCATATGTACTCCTTGTGCTATGTGGCTTTAAAAGTCGCTTCCAAGATCTGCTACTAAAGCCGGCTAAAAGGTCACTCGATAATGCGGTCCACGCGACCCATGACCACACCATCGTGTTCGAAGGCAACGTGCTCCCAGGCCGCGAGACTGTGTGCTCGTGGCCTGGGAAGTACGCCACGGCCTGGGACACGTTGGTGGCCGGCAGCAAGCAGGACGACATCAGCGCGGCTGTGGTGTTTCTGCCTGAAGGTTCGAAGCACTTCGGATTGCATGATCCAATTCCTGCTTCGCAGGACCTACAGGACTTGCATGGAGAGTGCTGGTGCACTCCTTTGTATGGAGAACGCAAGCCTTGGGGCTGTAGATGGTGGTCCAAATGGATCACCAACATCGAGCAGGCAGCATCACAAGAGTGCACCCTCGAAGTCTATTATTTTAATGGCATGAGAGGCAAGGGCAAAGTCAAAGACTTTACCACGGCCGGAGAGGAGCACATGCGCCGGGAAGCTATTGAACGGCGCAGAGATGCCTTCCTCAAGTCTGAGGGTTTCAGCAATGCCCTTGAGGCTGGCCTCAAGCATCTCCCGAAAAAAAAGGGTCCAGACTCTTCTTCCCCCTATTCTCGGGAGGTGCAGAGGCTGTTCCTGGCCTGGCTTCCGGAGGAAGACCGCCAATTCTTAGTTTCATCGGAAGGAATCGGGAATTCGCAGAAGGCAGAAGTAGCATGGCTGGAACGAAAGGGTTACAGCTACATCGAAAGAGAAGTTAGGGAACTTGAAAGCGCATCGCCCAAGTTGATGATAGGGCGGGCTGTCACACCTTGATGAATGAGAGTTCCGACTTTGTTGCCATGTTTACATCATGTTAATCTACAAGTGTTTACAAAACTGTTACAGGTTTCCAGTCTTGAAGTGGAGACATGTGAAGGTGTAAATTCAAGATCTTTTGGGCCACTGAATGCCACGGAGTTGTCAGAGTCGACCCTTGCCAAACAGCAAGGTGGTGTCCACCAAAAAAATCCGCTAAAACATTGGGCTCTCTGAAACAAGGCGCCTCTGTACATTGCATCCTTTATCTGCATCCATGTGCCAGTTTCTTGCTGTATTGGTCTTGAAATGTCCTTCACTAAAAGGGGATATCAGCCAGGTCGATGATGATAATGATAATGGTGATGGTGATGCTGATGATTATGATGATTATACTACTATATACTATGATTCCTATTCGCAAGGTGTCATGCCCTAGGTTCCTGTCGGCTGCCTTGAGAAAGATATGTCGTAAACCAAGGCAGCTGTGTGACAGTGATTTGAACGTTGTTCCGAAGGGCGCAACCGCCAACAGCCAGTTGATTGGTCTCGGCAAAAAAGGGATGATAACATATGCATATATGCATATTAAGCAACAGCTGAATGAATAGAGAAACAGCACATCTACATTGACCGTATTGCTGTCAGGGATTCTTTACCGCATCAGCTGTGATTGTCAGTCACATCATTCCTTTGGCCCGTGCGATTCGTCCTGCCCGATCTGAATAGTAGCGCCTTTCCCCGCGGTGGCACGTGGGGCCAGATCTGGGTGTTGCGCTCCAACTTGTTTCTGCAACGAAAATGGCTTGGATACATGATGACAATTGATATGATTGATGGCGAAACTACGCCAGATTTATATATGAAAGAACCCGTATCTAGGCCTTTGCAGTAGTAGGGTTTTAGGCAAAGTGGAAGGCGACTATGACCGGTCCATCATGGGATGGGATGATCTTGTACGCTTCATTGCCTGCATGGTTTCAAAGGTAATGAAGAATAAAACACGGGTGAATTTTTTGGACTTTGTTAAGCATCGGTTGATCGCAATATATCGCAATCATGATTCCTCACCATGCATACAGAGGAAATATGCATGCTTGCAGTGTGTGATGTGATGTTCCTTCAGCCGCTGGACACAAACTCACTACCAGTCTTGGGGGTTGTTTGAAGAGGCAGCAAACAGATGGAATCTCTGGGAACCCCACAGCGCCCACAGGCTCATGTCACTTCACTGCTGGCAACGCACCACACCACACCATATCCAGAGCATTGCATCAGGTTTCACGTGGCGTTGAAAAAGTAGGTGCAAAACAACTCCATATGATGATGTTTCCAAGCTGAAGTACGGACCCTCGCTACTAACCACCCCATATCAAATCCGCATCAGAATTGGAGTTGGGGATTGAAAGGGTGAAGTCATTTTTTTGGAGTCAAAAGAAAGGTGTTTCAGATTGAGTGTTTCCTTATTCATTCCGAGCTTTTATGCTAAGAAATGGCCGGAGCTTTTGGTCCGGCTAGTACTGTATCCCATTTAGGAATACTTCAGAAGCATAGTGTTGTCCTTCTGAACTTCAATTGTGAACGGCCATTTTCTTTCACGCAGTTGATGTTACAGCCTGCCATGGATGAACGTAATGGCACTTGTTGTGTTGGCTCCAACGAACTCTCGAACTCAAGGAATCTTGGAAAGTGAAGGCACGTTTGTTGGAGCGCGAGATGCTCAGCGAAACCAAAGACTGGGATCCCGATCCGCAGTGCGGCTTCCTCAGCTTTTCCAGAGCTCCGGTCAATCTCGAAGGTTCACAGTCTTCTCAATGCTTTGCCGAAGAATGCCGAAGATCCGATTTCCCTGTCGGTACATCATGACGCATATGCTGTCGGAACCAGGTATCATGTGTTTAAACGAAGGGTTTTTGACCATTGCTCTATCGAGTTCTGCTGAGACAGAGATAAAAACCATGTCAAAGGAGCAGTTTTCCTTTTGACGCGTGGGACCTCCACAATCATATCGGTTGGGGAATAACAAATCGCAATTACAGGTACCATAGGTACCTGACCCAAGGAGGAAGTAGATGATGAAAATGATGTCTCTTTCAAAATTCTGCAACATGTTAAAGAGAGACATGCAGGTCACAGTCAGACCATGGCCCACATATGTCAGCAGCCTAGCCAGCTGGATCAGATAGACATTCAATGTAGGCTTGTTGAGCTCCTGACCCACGGTCTCGTGCCACAGCTTTGCTTTCAATTCTCGTACTGCCAAGAATGGAGGAGGAGAACTCAAGTGTTCCCACCATGCCTCCTCTCAAGTCTTCAACTTCGTTCAACTTCCAAGAGTGAAAGATGTTTGATTCTCGAGCTACGCTACCCTACAACAGTAGGAACACACTTACAATGGAACGACAGGTAGAAAAAGCACAGGTTCCTCCGAAAGCTAGTAGCAAAAGACCAAGCGAAAAGTTCAATTGGAGCAGCCATGAAGGGAAGTTGGGTAGATACGTAAATAGGTAGATAGGTAGATAGGTAGGTACTCACAGGTAGGTAGATAGGTAGGTAGGTAGGATGATAGGACAGATACGTCAAGACAAATAAAGATAGATACTGAAGATTTACAATTAGATGAGGTAGCCTGATAGCTTGATTGATCCATGGACCTACAGATGGACAGAAACCAACAGTTTTTTAGATGTGTACCATTTTGATGAAACAACTATATGGATATTGCAACAAACCAATGGTGATAGACACGTAGATAAGTAGATCTTCACGACTTTGATACTTCCAGGTTTATAGATAGATGACTTAGATGAAATTAGATACGAGGAGATGCAGATGAATCGCTAGAAAGCACAAACAGCATGAAATATGAACAGATGCAGTATGTGGCAATAGACGACCAAAGAAAGACAGTTAGGCACATGGATCAATAGATTGACGGATGGAGATTAGTATTTATATGTATACATGTATACGATGTAGAGACAGACAGATGGAGAGATAACTCACCTTTTGGAAGTTGTTGAAAGAATGGCTTACAGCAGTTGCATGATTTCATAGTGTGCCGTACAATAGTTTGGTAGAATTGTTCAATCTGATTGACCCATAACAAAGTGAAGGTTGCAAAATTGAATGTCAAATCTGACTGTCCTGCTTGGTCAATCGGTATTTTGTTGACCATCCAATGGCAGTAGCCAACGATAGCTCACACACCACAAGGTCCAGCAGAACTTGGCAACAAAGCTGAGTATTTCGAATCTAGAGTTGAGACATCCACATTGGCGTTGCGATCCCTTGCAAAGAGAGACCCAGCCACTGTTCTCTAATGCAACGAAACATGACGCCAATCGTTTGGCAGCATAACCAACTCTATATCTTGAGGAGCCTCCAGCAGGCCGCTGATGATTGGTGGCGATCCTCTGAGAATTTGCCAAGGGACCTCGCAACGCTTCAGCAAGAGGTCGCTCAGGCGTCGCATCGGGGAGGAACACAGAGACTGCTTTTAGCATGGGAAGCCAACAAAAGTGTCATAGCTTGCATGGAGTTATCCACGATCAAAGGTACCAAAGAGCCCATTGTCAATTACTAATTACACGTGCACATTGTGATTTTGATCCATTGCCATATGGAGCTGTCAATAGCAGTGCATCCCCTGATCATCCTAAAACTGTTCATTCTTCGCAGGGAGGGTTGCCATGCTATGATGATGCCATGGAGTATCAGCAACATCAGAAACATCCGAGCGTTTCAGCAATCGTTGCGGTACAATGCAGTTGCGTTCCAGGCTGAGTTCTTTCAGTACTTGGAAGATTTTGGAAATGGCTGTGGGTCAAAACCCTGCCACTGTTTCCTCCATCACAAACCATTGTTTCCCCTATTCTTGTTGGTTATTACCACCTACTAGACTAGTTGGTTGGTTAATATTGACCCAGAGCCAAATGATGAGATTTCCATAAGTCATGTTGTGTCCATTCAGTGGCACATGCTTGTGTAACATGAGCCATGTAAGAGTTGCCTTTCGTAACCACGAGTCTTGACTTAGGACCAAGGAACCCCCAAATTTGGGCTGTGCACCTAGCAATGTGGACGAAGGAATGCCACATGCGCATACACAGATACATGCATGCGTACCTGCACACATACATTTGGACTTCTGATAGATTTTTACCCATAGCCCCCATCTAGAGATATGAGACCCCCAGAGACCTGCAAGGCTTATTTGTGATTATCAGAAAAGATACTGTTTGTGTCAAGGTTACCTAGCCATTTTTTCAAGGGCACATTTTTTTGCGAAGGATCCGTCATCAAAGGCAGTACGCTGAAGAACCCTATTGTCGCAGGCTGTGTATGTATCATCCTCCCTTGGCTGCCAGCGATTTGCAGAATTCGTTTTTGCACGAAGTGGTTGGTGATTTCATTGCGACTCCAAGAACTTCCCACTCTCCTTGGGAGGGATCGCAACTTGACCGACAACTTTTGGAGCCACGCAGCTGTGGCTGTGCTAACAGCTGGACACTGTTCATGAGACAAGATGACAATGTGGCTGCTCCGCCAAGATGAGTAAACACCAACAGATGGGATGTATCAACCAGAAGCCGGCATGAGGTATAGAAGCGGTATCACTTTTGATGGCTTGCCATATGCCCGAGATTGGTTCAACATAATCGATGTCAGTGAAGGCCCGCCTGATTTGGAGAAGTGTTTCTTGCCCTCCTAGCGTGGGTATTCGATTCCCGAATGACTCATTTGGAGTTGTGACGTGTGCTCCCAGACACACAGCCCCCAAAACTCCCATGCTTGACTTGGCTGATGCAATCGTCCATTTGTAGATTGATTCTCTTTCAGTAAAGAAAAAACACCCTTGAGTGATGTCAGTGGCAGTTACATATGTGGACAGCTGGTTCAGCCCTGCATTGTGCATGGTTTTTGCTGGAGTTGCCGTTTTACCCTGGCACTTCAGCCGTTTTTGCAATGCTGGGCGCAAGGTCCTAGCCTAGAGCGAAAGGACTTGCCAGCAATGCCGACGACGACATGCTGCCAGGGAAAAGGGACGACCAAATACTCTCTGTGGGTCATGAGACATTGGGACAGCCCTGGATACCCAAACTCCATGAGGTAGGAGTGCATTTTTACCAGACTGCCCGGTTAACATTTGTATGCCCATGCTGGACATGCTTTGACTTGTCCTCCTCCCTCAATTTTGTATACCTCCCAACTTAATTGTAGAACCATCTTGGTTGTTGATTTCATTCCGATTATTTTACTCATGGTAAATTCCTTTCATTGTGGCTGGGTATGCCTAGACCAATCTATACATGAACCAGATAAGCACTGAATCATGTCATTCATCCAGCTGTATTTCTTATGATTCATCCCGCATACGATCAGCAGTTGGATGCAGACATCCAGAGAGAAGACTGTTTCACTGAGCCTGTTCCGCCTTCAGTCCTTCCGCTAGTGCTGGTACTGCTAGTGGTGATGCGGGTAATGCCCAGCTTTCATAACTGATGATATTTGTCTTTCCTTTGTCGGAACAAATTTCAGTGAAGCCCCGACTAGAAGATCATTTTGTTTTTGTTGCACCCACAAGTTTTATTGTTGATGTAACATTCTAGGAGGGATCGGCCTTTCCTCCATTGTTTTGCTGTCTCATATGATTATATGTTGCTTCCAAGTATCTCAATTTTCGTTGAATATTGATGCAATGCTTCCAGGAATTCTTCCGTTTGTTGCTAAACTGCCGAACCAACGCGCCAGATTGGGATCATCCAGGATGATTCGGGAATCTCTGCAACTTTCTTTCCATGAACGTTTGGCAATGGGCCAAAACCCTGCAGCATCCCGATGATCACCACGTGGCCCACCTCGGTCCCTACCCAGGTTGGGTCAGAGCGCCACTGTGGCCGCTTGGCATCAGTGGACATCGGTCGAAGGGTCACTGGGATCACTAAACAGGCCTTGTTTGCAGTCACCAGTCCTTGATCCAGTTGGGGCGAGCCTTGTTGGGGAGATGATGCATCCATGTTACATGTTGAAGTCACGGCTGGGTTTTGCTTGTAGCACAGGTTTGGTGTGCAAATGTGTGCGATCAATGTAGGAGATGATCTATCCAAGATATCCAAGTGATGTGTTTTTGAACATTGTCGAAGTCCTTTGAGACTTGTTGGCCTCGGCTTGTTGTCACCTTTTGAATTCCCCAACTGCAACTGCTCGTCCTCACACAGCAGATGGTCGTTCTGAGAAGTTGGTGTTTTGCACCGAGGACATCAGTCGTGGTATTTGGGCCAAGTGGGGAACTTTCATCACATCCGAAAGAGTCGTGAAGTTCCATAGGTCCAAACGTTGGGTCTCCATTCACCTACGAATTGCGAAACTATGCAAAATTAAATTCTTCATTCGGCTGTACGAAGTCTCATTCATAGCATAGACCTTCATAGCTGTTGATTGCTTCATTCCCTGCATCGGACCCTATGGGCCGCTGCTACACCCAGTCCCTGTACCATGGCTAACCTCCATGGATCTACCAACTTGAAATCGCCAAGCTGCAGAGATTTCTCAGCCAAAAGTGGTTCACTGAAGCCACACATTTAGGGAGTTCTTTGGCCATCGAGAACCCCAAAGTTATGGATGGTGTATGTAGATTCGCAATGGTTATTAACAAGGGGATAGTAACCAATAACAGAGGATTTGCCATGATATGCGAACTCTAATGATTGGTTTATGCCGATAAATGATGAATATAAGGATGATCACTGGAATATCTCTATGACTTGAGAAACCACCATTTGGTTCATATTTTCCCACCTCAGATGGATCCTGAGGCATCAAATGACCCGCGGACTTGGTAGAGGCTGGGGCCAACCTTTTTTGCGGTATGCTGTGCAATTTCTTGAATGATTTTCCGATGTTGATGAATTTTTTGAGATTGGAGCATTTCTGGCCCACCATGCCGTCACTATGCTACTCAACACTTCAGCCGCTGCCCTGGGAAGTTCCGTACGGAACATTTGTTGCTTGGAGTCTGACATCACATTGGAAAGTGTTCTGACCCAATTTTCACGATGGTGTCTCGTTACCCATTTTTGGTTGAGTAGTGTGGTAGTGGTTGGAATTGTGATCTAAACTATGGAGCGAACCAGGCTTGGGAACACTTGTCTGCACCATTATTCACAACTACGGTCTTTTTGGAAATCCAGTTATTTCGAAACTGTGGTGCCTAAACCTTACTACCTGCACCTACGTGCCCTTAGGCACATGAACATTTCTATGCTTCAACGTTTGTGCCCACACATACCTGCTCTAAAGCGCATTGAATTTGCTGTGCCTAAACGTTGGTTCCCAGCTGTGCTTAGCCTCGTATAGGGCACTTCAAAAGCGCTGTTGTGCAGGCACGTGTGCTTTGAAACATCCCAAATGCCGTGCCAAAATGTTTGCGCCTGAATGTGGCTATCCCGAAGCACCGTGAAACTGCATACAGCTGCCGTGCTGTAATCTTAAGCTTGTGCGTGTGCCCAGGTATGCTTACCCCTAGGCACATTGAAACTGCTGTGTCTAAGCCTTTGCAGCTGAGTGTGCCTGCCCACTTGCCCATTAGATACATGGGAACCCGTCACAGCTTGAGGGGGATCACAATGATCTAGAGATTTCTCCGAGCCAGATTGTAAATGATAATTTGTTGGTATGAGTTGAAAGTTGAAAGTGTATATATAACCAATGTAATGACCATTGTGAGTATAGCAGTTGGGCTTATGGAAGATTATAAACCGCTACAATCATGAATTATGCTGATTTGAAGCTCCTGTCGTTTTGGAAGTTCCAGTATTTGTGTTTACTGGTTTTGGACCAAACTATGTGTCTCGATTGTTTTTGGGCTGGGAATCCGCGGATTTACCAACATCGAATTCCAACAGTCTTTTTTTGGTGGATGGTACTCCATCGAAGCTGCGCACGTTTTTCGTCAGATCACCCATTCCACCTCAAACAACGGAGCACCATGGACAGTACATGGACGGAAACGGACAATCTACATGAACTCACATGAACATCAATCCACATGAACATCTCTCATGGCCATGAAGTCTACCATGGACATGGATGGAAAAGAACCATCCACATGAACATCAATCCGCCACAGAGACCCGCAGATTTGTTGGCGATAGAGTTGTGCACCCAGCTCCCCTCGGGACCAAATTCACCGTTCCTGTCCAGGGTGGCTCCAGGACTACGGCCCCCAAGCAACAAAAGTCGATTCTTAGCAGATCAAAGCGGAAATTCATCGAAACCTCATGTGTGGTGAAAGATAAGTGAAAATCATCCAATCATACCAACTAGTCCCTTGCAGTTGTGGTTGGTCCAGTTGTCCAAGAGATTTGTTTCCCATTACATCCCCACCGCTGTTCCACGGGTGCTGCCACAGGACCCTCGAGCCCGTGCTAGCCAGTGCTCGCCCGTTCGCAGTGTGGAGCTTAGATTCTTCGGGTTTCATGGCACACGGATCCGCAACTCAGTGAGGGTTTGTGCTTGAGTATGCAGCAACCCATGGGGGCAGCTGTTCTAATCACTGACAATGTGTCCGCAGATCCTAATGTAGGGGAAGATGTAGTGCTTTGATGTGGTTTGCGCATACCATTTGAAGGTATGAAAGCGATTGATCAAGGCTGACAATGATTTATATCATCCTCATCCCCAAACCCTGGTAGTTGTAGTTGATTTGGTCCTTGATTGGTTTGCAATAAATGGAACCCTGACCCATATACGGAGGTTGCCCATGGTGGAGGAGATGCATGCAGAAAGTCTGTCTGAATGCATGATGGAGATCGTGGACATGCAACGTGCAGGTATGTGCAGGTTCAAGATCTCAGAGCTGGAAACCTGAAACAACCAACTGAAAAGATGTAGACTCAACAATTCTTGGGATGTCAACTGATCATGAGAGGCCATGTGCACATTTGAACAGCATATATGAACATCCCACAAAATCTAGTGTCTCACTCTATCCCTGATCGGAGCTTTGCCAAACAATGGCAGAGCCACAAAGCGGTTCTGAGAGTTGTCGCCGCGACCAGACTGGAGAGGAGTTCGCTCTTGAGATTGGAGACATCCATGAGCAGAGAGCAATCTGCCCGGGTGAGGAGGATGACGTAGAAAGACAGGCAGTTGCCACGCTGGAGAAACGCATGGGAAACCCGGATGGCCAAGAGGATGATGTGGAACAGGCAGTTGCTGTCAAGGGCCAAGCAGTTCCTGTGGATTGCACTGTTTGGAACGACCTGAAGGCCGCAGCTGAGCTCGAACTTGGAAGCGGATGGCAGATCATCTACCCCGAGGCAAAAATCAGTGTGGCCATGCCTTCGGACGACCACCTTCAAGTCTCAGTTCGCTTGCGGGATGACGTCAAAGTCAGTGGCACGTGCACAGCAGTGCCAGCTTCCACTTTGATGCTGTCAGCAAGCTTTGGAGTCTTCGGAGATCAGGCTGCAAAGCAAATCCGAAAGGAAGAGCGCGAAGCCGAACAGGAAAGCCTTCTGCGAGAGCAGCGGCAGAAGGAGATCGACCAACAAATGAATCAAGAAGTGAGTCGAGCCATCGTCCGGCGCCAGAAAGTGTCCATGATCTCGATCTGGCTTTGCACGCTGCTTGTGCTTGGAGCCATGGTGGCCTGTGCCGTGGCCACCTTCAGCCTGGCAACCGAGCTGCAGGGCCTGGGCCTGGCCGTGGTGCTGCAGGGGCTCATCAGCTGCGCTGGGTGCGGAGTCGCTGGACTTGGTGTCGCTTCTGGGGTTCTCACCCCCCACGAGACCAACGAGAGGATGCGGAAGGAGGTCCGGGCCGAGCGTCCGGACCTGCGACGCTTCGAGGACACGGGAGTCGAGACAGATGAGAACGTCCTTCGCGACTGGAGACTGCTGACGGTCTGGAGCTGCGTCTGCTGCGTTCCCGTGGTCGTCCTCGGCTGCATGGTGGCCATGACTGTGGTCAGCGGCCTCGACGGCTACGGTGGGGCTTCCGCGGTGCTGTGGGGCCCGGTGGCCTTGATGATGTGCTGCGGTGGAGTAGGTGGTTGGCTGAAAGCGGGTGATGAAGGTGCCGGTTGGAGCGGGAGAGCTGGAAATGTTCTTGCTGGTGCTTTGCTTTTCCCCATTGCCTGGCCATTTGCCTTGAGTTGGCTCCTCTTCGCATGTGGCTTTGCACGTCGCTTCACCGCTCTGCTATTGAAGCCGGCCAAACAGTCGCTGGACGCGGCTGTCCACACCACCCACGAGCATACCATAGTGTTCGAAGGCAACGTGCTCCCAGGCCGCGAGACTGTGTGCTCGTGGCCTGGGAAGTATGCTACGGCCTGGGACACGTTGGTGGCCGGCAGCAAGCAGGACGACATCAGCGCGGCTGTGGTGTTTCTTCCCGAAGGTTCGAAAGACTTTGGCCTTCACGATCCAATTCCTGCTTCGCAGGACCTGCGGGATTTGCATGGTGAGTGCTGGTGCACTCCTCTGTATGGAGAACGCAAGCCGTGGGGATGTAGATGGTGGTCCAAGTGGATCAGCAACGTCGAGCAGGCGGCCTCACAGCAGTGCACCCTTGAAGTCTATTATTTTAATGGCATGAGAGGCAAGGGTAAAGTCAAAGACTTTACCACGGCCGGGGAGGAGCACATGCGCCGCGAAGCTATTGAACGGCGCAGAGATGCCTTCCTCAAGTCTGGGGGTTTCAGCAATGCCCTTGAGGCCGGCCTCAAGCATCTCCCAAAGGAGAAAGGTCCAGACTCTTCCTCTCCATATTCTCGGGAGGTTCAACGGCTGTTCCTGGCTTGGCTTCCGGAGGAAGACCGCCAATTCTTAGCTTCATCGGAAGGAATCGGGAATTCGCAGAAGGCAGAAGTGGCATGGCTGGAACGAAAGGGTTACAGCTACATCGAAAGAGAAGTCAGGGAACTTGAAAGCTCATCGCCCAAGGCGATAGGGCGGGCAACCGAGTAAATGTCATTTCCTCCCTACTTGAGTCCTGCCATCCCTTCACACTTGTGATTCCGACTGTAGGTCGCATCTTGAGGAGTGAGTGTTCAACGTTGTTGCCATCACGTTTATGAATTTATGAACGTGTTTCGGTTTTCCATCGAGAAGTGAATACATGCGAAGATCTAACTTCAATACATGCTTTGGGCATCTTTGAGCCACAGGTGTCGCAGTCGACCCTCGCCAAACAGCAAGGTGGTGTCCACCCAAATCTGCGAGAAACCTGCGGCTCTCTGAAAACAAGGCCCTTCTGAAGCGTGCGCTGCTGTGCTGGCTGTGCTGGGGTCCCATGCGAGAGGCAATCCATGGCTCAAAGTTGCCTGCTGAGGTGCTGCTTCTGAGGCGGGGACAAGTTGCTGGTGGAGATCATCTGGCAGGTGGACGATGAAAATCTGAGGCATTTACCAACCTGTGTGTCACACTCTTGGACCCAAGATGGCCCAACAATTCGCAACCATTTTGGAGGGTCAAAACCTGGGACATTTACCAATTTACTCCAAAAGTTTTTGTGCAGTGGGCTGAAGATTGAGAGGCCAGTATGGTGCAGTACAATATAACACATTGGTGTCTACAGTATACATTATTACATGGCCCAATTTAATCTGGAAACCATGGCCAACCAGGTGCGTAGCTGCGAATCCTCAAGCCACCGGTGCAGGTCTGCGGCCAAGTTTCCTGGACTGGCTGGGTCAACTCCCAAGGAATGGACGTCAAAGTTGGTGAAATTTGGTGGGATCACACGGATTTCCATGGTTCCAGTTGTATGCCACGCATCAAAGTTGGTTTGTTTTGGTTGGATTCCACGTGATTCCAGATTCTCAAGGCATTTTGGTATCAGTTTACTTGGCATCTCAGATGTGGTTTGGGAACCTGGCATTTGTGTGAAAGTGTTTGGCAAACCATGCAGAGATTTCATGTTTTTCATGATGCTACCCTGATGTGTGGCCTTCGAATATCCCACTTTGGTTTGATGATGTTTTGTGAAATTATGCGGAGTAAACAATGGCTTTATGTAATTGTGTCACATGAGTACCGTATAACAAAATATCAAGGAGATCACAATATATACATTGCAGGTTTCCCAGGTGCATCTAGCAGCGGATTCTGCTATGTTTTCCCCTGTTACTGGTACTTTCCAGACTAACTACTTTCCTATTGGGGGCTGTTCAATTCTGACCGTCCATATCTTCCCCTGGATGGTTTGCAGTGTGTAACTACGGCCCTGGGCCCTGGATTTCATCATTGCACCTAGGGCAGCTGTTGGTTTGTTGGGAATGCGATCTTGCGACCAGATTCTTGTTCTGCTTCCAACCACATTGTTTGTTTCCAACCGCATTGTTTGTCTCCGACCTTGATCTTCCAACTCTTTTTTGTGCTGGTCCATGTGCATCAAAGTTCCAAAATTCCGCTCGACATCGACAAGTGAACGCAGCACACCAGGAGGGCTTCAACTTGGGATCTCAGGGACATGGGCAGGCAACTCAGCGGTAACCGTGACGCGGCAGATACACATCCCCAGTGAAGGGTGCGTGTTGGCACAGTTGTTTTTTGTTCTGTTTTGAAATCAACAACTTGATCTAGGTGGGGGCTGGCCTTTTGGAGGGTATGATGTATCCAACTGTTTTTTTTTTGAAACACATTGTTGAAGTCATCTGGGAAGGCCGCAGGTCCAACTTTTTGAGTTCACCTTGTGGTTTCCATCCATAAATCCAATTGCACACGCATAGAAACCGAGGGTTGTTGGGAGAAGTTGGTGTTTTGCATTATGGAAATCCATGGCGAGATTTTAGCCAAGTGGTGGAGTAGTCTCTAACTTTCAGCTTCGAAATCGTGAAACCCCACTAAAATTCCGGGCTCAAATGTATTTCTCCTCGTTGTTGTTCTATTTTCTGAGAATGCTGACTGCAGCTTAGGCTTAAGCCAAGTAAAACTGCTTTGCTCATGATTGATTAAACATATCTGGAGAAACTTCCTCAGAAACAGTGGTGAAGTTCCACGGGTCAAATTTTGGGCCATGCTTCACCTACAAGTCGCGAAATGATGCGAGACTCAGTTCCTGATTCGGCTGTATCAAGCCTAATTCACAGCATAAAGCTTGAGAAGATGTTGATTGCTTCCTTCCCTGCATCCGACCACGTGGACCGCTGCTGCCACGGCCAACCTCCATGGATCTACCAACTTGAAATCGTCAAGCTGCAGAGATTCCTCAACAAGAAGTGGTTCAATGAAGCAATACGTTTGGGGGGTCTTAGGCCATAGGGAACCCCAATTATGGTTGGTTTGGATAGATTAAGAATGGTTGTTAACAAGGGGATAGTATCCGATAGCAGGGAACATACCAACTCTAATGATTGGTTTATGAGGTTTATGACCATGCATGATGAATATCAAGGATGATGACTGGGCGACTGGGAGTACCCCCTACAACTTGAGAAACCGCCATTTGGTTCATATCTTCCCCACCTCTGATGGATCTTGAGGCATCGAACTGTGACCTGCGGCGGGCTTGGTGGAGGCTGGGGCCTCCCGGCTGAAAGTTTTGATGGCTTCTCAAGCTGCAGGGATCCTTAATGGTTTGCTCAAGCTATATATGGTGGTTTCTCAAGCAAAGATGTTTCGCAAATGTGTGCTTGAGAAATCTTGAATGATTTTCCGATGTTTGTGGAGTTGTGCTCTCGAAAGATTGGAGCACTTCTGGCCCACGATGCCGTCACTATGCTTCTCAACACTTAGCCGCTGCCCTGGGAAGTTCCGTTTGGAACATTTGTTGCTTGGAGTCTGACATAACATTGGAAAGTGTTCTGACCCAATTTTCACGATGGTGTCTCGTTACCCATTTTTGGTTTGGTACTGTGGCAGTGGTTGGAATTGTGAATTAAACTATGGAGCAAACAATCATATAGATTATAGACAATATATACGATCATATATAATACATATTTCCAGTTACCGCTTTAGTAGCCATTTTGGCTCAAGTTTGGGCTCAAGTTGTTCTCAGGAAACTTAGGCACGGGGAAATTGTAGTACCTAAGACTCGCTAGTCCTAGGTTGCCATGAATCGACCCCCACCTTTGAAAGTCCCTGAGGGTGCCATCGACTTAGATGATGAGGAAGAGGAAGGCTCCCCTTCAAAGCGCCTGAGGAATTCTGAAGTGACCCTAGGCTCGTCCATGTCCGCAGATCAGTTGGTGACCCTCATTCAAACCTCCATCTCTGATTCCCTCAATGGAGCCCTTGCCCCAATCCAGACTACCGTTTCCACTTTGGCACAACAGAACATTGAACAACAGGGGCAGCTAAAAGAACAACAGGGGCAACTCAATCGAGTTGAAAGAGCCGTGACGGGGCATCAGGCTGCACTTGCAGACATTGAGAGCAATCATACCAAACGAATGGACCACCTCCAGGGAGAAATACTCCAGATCCAGAAGACCCTGTCCAACCCCGGGTCCTACCCCAACAGCAGAGAGCCGTCCCACTCCCCTACAAACAGCCCGGCTGCAGCTGAACCTTCCTTCGGCCTTGTGCTTGGGGGGTGGGAGGATGGGACAACCAGAGAGTGGGTGGAAATCAATGTTGGCAAACTCCTTCAGTCAGCTGGGGTGCAGGACGACATCGTTCAAGTAAAACTGTTTGGCAAACGGCCCACCCATGCCAAACTCGCCCTCCAGGTCTCTCACATGAACTCCCTTCAAGCCAAACGTGAGAAGCAAACAACTGTGCTTGCCCGTCTTCGCGCAGTGGCCTGGCAAATTGAGGGCAAGTTGGCTTGGATCACCACAGACAAACCTCCTCGTCAGAGACAAATCTCGAAAGCCATTGCTAAACTCAATGGATTTTTGGTTGATGCTTTGGGAGCCTCCCGTCAGCAGCTCGAAGTCGCCTCTTGGCCTGCCTGCAAAAGTTTCATCGGCAAATATCGCATTTCCGGTCTTGGCCCAGACTGTGACCTTGGCATGGCCCCCCCGTGCACTTTCAAAGATGTCCGCTGGA
>VSDK01009909.1:275567-287324 GCA_009767595.1 Symbiodinium kawagutii
CCCCTGTGGCTGCCAGCCTTTCCTTGGATTCCGCCTTCGTTGCCGAGAAGTGGGTGGGCCATTTTGGCCCTGCCAGTGAGTGACCGCTCACACCATCCATCGTCTCACCCCTTGATCCTGGCAACCAGCTTCAAAGGGAACATGCTGCAATGCATGCACCTCAGCCTGACCCATCTCACATTTGCACGAGTCCCGGTTCATTGTTCCAATATGGAACCTGGAACCTCCAGGGCAAAGACCCCACACTTGCCATTGACACTCTGCATGACTACCAGCTCGACCTGCATATCCTTTCCCTACAAGAAGTTGGGGCTGCCCACTCCTCCTTTGGGGCTGCCCATTCCTCTTCTGGAAACGCTCCTCCTGCCGATGGGCAGGCTGATGCCATCATCATCGGCAAACCCATTGCCTGCTTCCGACGTGTGGCCATCGCCTTGGATCTCGATGACCTGCCTCCTTGGACTTCCACCGCTCTTGGCCATTCCCATCTCCAAGCTCAACTCCGATTGCCTTCCTTCCGATGCCCTCTCACCGTGGTCTCGGTGCATCTTCCTCATCATGGACGGCCCCTTCAAGACTTCGAGGCGGCTTGTGCTTCGCTCAAGACTTCTTTGCTACCCTTCGCCAACAAAGGCCACCCGCTTCTCGTCATGGGCGATTTCAACGAAGAACTTCACCTCGTTGGGACTGGGACTGACCGTGAGCTCATCCTTTTCACTACTCTGCAGGCCCTTGCCCTTGTCCACTTCTCCTCCGATGGCCTTCCCACGTGGCGACAGCGACGCCTTGACCACATTCTTTGCAATCCAGCCTTCCTTTCGGCATGCCGCCTCCTGGGCGATGATACTTGTCCTTGGGCTGCAGTCACTGTCCGTCCTGATGTGCAAGCTGCTCTTGGGTCCGATCACCGATTACTGATCCATGAGTCCTCTCTCAACGGCTCCTGTCCTCCAGCCAGACGCCGAGCCCGAGCCCAGCAATTTAGGCACAGACCTTGCCGCATGGAAGTCCACAACCCTTCAGCCTTGCAATCTGCCGTCTATCAACACTTGGAGCTTTCCCTTAGTGCTGCTACTCCTCCTGATTTGCACCAGTTCCTGTCACAAGCTAGCTCCATGTGCTCACGCCCCGCCCAAACTTGCAGGTACGTTGATCCTCCTCACATCCAACAACTCTGTCGCCGACGGACGATGTGCTTCGATCCCGACACTCGGCGTGACCTGTCCTTCCAAATCTTTGAGGGCCGCAAGCTTGCCAAGAAGGCATGGCAAACCCACCTGATCCACCGAGCCTCCTGTGGGGATTGGGGGGCTCGTCGGACACTGCGCCGCAAACTCTCCACCAACAATTCTGCTCGGGGGCTCATTTCTCGATTCGGCAGCACCCATGCCGCGATCCAAGAAGTCAAGCAGCATTTCCATGACCGATTCCAGGGTGCTCCAGCAGATCCTCCAATGGATTTCACTGACCTTTCGGATACCGAATCTGCTTTCACTTCTGCTGAAATCATGGCGGCCGTGGCACGCCTCCAGCCCAGCAAGACCACTGGCATCTCCCGAGTCAGCGCGGCAGTTCTCCACACTTTGGTGCAAACCCACTTCGGTGTTGATCTTCTTTGTCACTTCTTGACTGCTTTCCTCCATGATCCTGCTTCAATTCCCTTGGAGCTTGGATGGGGTTGGGTTATTTTGGTCCCCAAAGCTCACTTAGTCAACGACCCCAGCCACTTCCGACCCATTGTTTGCGGCGAAGTCCTGCTCAAGTTGCTCTCCCGGCTTGCGGTCGCCCGCCTTGTCTCCTCATGGTCTGTCCCTCGGTCTTGCTTTGGTTCTGCCCGAGGCCGCGGTGTGATGGAGGCCCTCTTCACCGTCAAGTCCTGCCTTCAACAAAGCGCCGGCATGGCTGACTCATGTATCTTCTTGCAGCTTGATTTGAAACAGGCTTTCGACCACATACGGATCAATTCTATCCTTCAGTTCTTCCGTGACTTTTGGGCCCCCAACACAGCCAAGAGCGCCAACCTGCTCCGTTGGATCCTCCTCAACTCCCGGCTGCGTTTTGAGTTCTTCGAGGAAGTGTGGTGGGTCAAGCAAACAGTTGGCACACAACAAGGGGCTGTCCACAGTCCGCTCCTCTTTGGCCGCATCCTCGCCGCCCGCTTCGACCAACTGGCTCTCCAGTGGGCTGCTTCTGGTGAATTCCCAGCCTTTGTCGCTGCACCCTTTGGGCTCTGGGGCTTGTGGTTCATTGACGATTCTATTTGTCTTTTCCGTAGCCCTGCGCAATTCTTGCGGTTGGCACCTTCGCTCATTGATCTCCTTCAAGATCTTGGCCTCACAGTCAACCTGAGCAAATCATGCATCCTCACGGCCACTCCGCTTTCTCTTCTTCCTGTCTGTCTTCGTGGTATCCCCATTGTCGCTGCTTCTACGTACCTCGGTATGCCCATCAAGATTTCTGAGGATGACTCCTTCATGCTGGCGGCTTTGTGCAGGCGAGCGACCTGCGCGTTCTTCTCTCACCGAATTCTTCTTACGGCCCGGGGCTCCCTGCGCACCCACAAGCTTCGTCTTTTCGACAGCCTTGTCACTTCGAGCCTTCGATGGTCCCTTGCCATTCTGAGCCCCTTACAACACCACCTTCGACAACTCCGCGTCCATCACGTCACCCTGATGATGTGGACCCTCCGTGCCCGGTTTCATGTCAGCTGGCAACACGTGGATTGCTACCAAGTCACTCGACATTGCGTGAAGCTCTGGATCAAGGTGTACAGCACGCTCTGGGACACTTTGCTTCTCAGGAACATCTGGCAATGGGTTGGACACATCCTGCGGAAGCCCCACGACTGCCCAGTCAGGAAAACTCTCTTGGACCTGCGCCACGGTGACTCCTTCCATCATGGCTCCCGCCGCCGCCGGACTGGCCCCAACAATTCTGGACACCGAATCGTTTTGCGATGGCTCACCGCTCAGGATATTGATGTCAGCGTGGCACATGATCGACATCGCTGGCACCAACTCACAGATGCTTGGCTCCAATCTCATTCTGTGCACCCGTTGCCTCCTGGCCAAAATGTGCATCAGACTACTGACCAGCATGGGCTTCCAGAATACCGTGCCATCCAGGGTGTTTTCACTGGGCAGCAACTCTTTGTGTGCTTGTGGGACTGTGCATCTTCCCTCTGGACTATAGCGGAACTTGATCGCACGAGCGGGTGGCGAACCCTCACATTTAGCGGGCAATGTCTGGCAACGTCCTTGTTTGAGACCGTTCACAAGGCCCACAACATTTGGGGCAAACATGGTACGTTTCACCTTCGCATACTTCTGGCCGATGCTGCAGCTCCGAATTCAGAACAATACAATGGCATTTTTCATGTCCTTCCCACCCATCTTGGCTGGGCTGCTGACCAACGACTGGTTCTTGAAATTTCCTCTTGTCCAACCTCATGGTGGCGACGAGTGATGACTGCAATTCAACCTGTGGACTGAGTAGTTGCTGCTGTGATATCAACGGTTTCACGTTAGGCCCATGTTTGCTTTTGTCTCGCCCCTCAGTTAATGCTGAGGCAGACTTGTCTGAAGGCGATGGAGAGAGAGAGTTACCGCTTTAGGAACACTTCTTTGCACCATCATTCACAACTACAGTTTTTTGAAAATCAAGTTTTTATTGCGAAACTGTGGCGCATAAACGTTACTACCTGCAAGTACGTGCGCTTAGGCACATGAACATTTCTATGCTTAAACGTTTGTGCTCAGGCATACCTGCTCTTGGGCACATTGAATTTGCTATGCCTAAATGTTTGTTGCCAGATGTGCTTACCCTTGTATAGGCACTTCAAAACCGCTGCTACTATTTGTGGGCACGTGTGCTGTGAAACATCCCAAATGCTGTGCCTAATTTTTTGCGCCTGAATGTGGATATCCTTAAGGACCGTGAAACTGCATACAACTGCTGTGCTTAAATCTTAAGCTTTTGCATATGCCTAGATATGCTTACCCTTAGGCACATTGAAACTGCTGTGTCTAAGCCTTTGCAGCTGAATGTGCAAATACCTGGGAATCCGTCACAGCCTGAGGGTGATCATCATGCATGATCTAGAGATTTCTCTGAGCCAGATTGCAAATGATAGTTTGTAGGTATAACTTGCGGTATAGCGGCATAACCCATGTGAAGACTATTCTTAGGATATGTTAGGATAGCAGTTGGATTTATGAAATAAACAACTACAAGATTATTTTTTTGACGTTCTGGACATCTTTTGGAACGCTTGTTCGCATTATTTGTTCACAACTACTGTCTTTTTGGAAGTGAAGTTCCACTCATGTTTGTTTTGTGAGCTTTAGACCGAACACCCACTATTTGTCTCGACCAGTTTTGGTATGTGAAACAAAGGATTTGTCAACATCGAATTCCAACAGTTTTGTTTGGATTTGGATGATGGTTCGCCGCTGAAGCTGCAAATATTTCTCATCTAACGATTCTGATCAATCAATTCCACCTCAAAAAAGAACAATACATGAAAGTGGATTGAAAAGGACTATCCACATGAACATCAATCCACCAGAGATCCCAGATTCTCTTGCAATAGTGGAGTTGCGCATCCAGTGTCATCCACGCACGACCAACTTCACCTGATGATCCTGTTCCATACTCCTCCAGTGTGGCTCAGGATGCACCCAAGCAACAATAGTCGATTCTTAGCGGATCAAAGCGGAAGTTCTTGGAAACCCCATGTGTACTGAAAGATGACAGAAAATCATCAAGTCATACCAACTACTTGTGGTTGGTGGTCCAGTCATCCAAGAGATTGATTTCCCATTAAATCCGCGCGACTGTTCACGCGTCCTGATACAGGATCCTCCAGTGCTAGCCTCTTCAACCTGGAGGAAGCAGTTTGGAGCTCAAACCATCCGTGGGTTCCTTGCAGGGTTTGTGCTTGAGCTTGCAGCATTCCATGGGGCACCTTACATTTCACTGACAATATTTGCGCAGATCTGATGCAGGCGAACCGGTTGTTGCATGTACGATTGACAGACATGGATGGTCATTGATCGACGCTTATACATGGATTTAGTCCTTGATTGTTTCAGCAATCAATGGAAATACTCATGTATCATTATCGTCATATATCCGCGGGATGGCAATTGCGAGAAATATGCCTATGGAGGTGGAGAAATTCTACCTGGTCTGACTGCATGATGCAGATCGTGGGCCATGCGAGTTCAAGATTTCACAGCTGGAAGCCTGAAACAACCAACTGAAAAGATGTAGACTCGACAATTCTTAGGATCATAACTGACCATCATGGGCCAGGTGCACCTTTGAAAACTTCGAACATTGTATGAATTTCTACGTAGACCCCACACTCAACAGTTCTGGGCCAAGTACATCAAGTACATACACGGAAAAGCTTCAAAATACTTCCAGATTCAAATCAAATGATCCATGGCCCACAAAATCCATCAGCCCATTTGCCAATGGCATGGCAGAGCTCCCAGGCGCTGAGAGCGGCGGCAGAGGCAAAGTCACAAGCTGCCCGGGCGAGGTGCCAGAGACGAATGATGCAGAGGCCGTCGTCAATGGCAACGAAGATCCTGTGGGTTTCACGGTTTGGAACGACCTGAAAATTGCCGCCGAGCTCGACCTTGGCCAAGGGAGTGGGTGGCAGGTCATCTACCCCTGGGCAAAAATCAAGTTGGCCATGCCTTCAGTGGACGACCACCTTCAAGTCTCAGTTCGCTTGCGGGATGACGTCGACGTCAGTGGCACGTGCACAGCAGTGCCAGCTTCCACTTTGATGCTGTCCAAAAGCTTTGGAGACTTCGGACATCAGGCAAGGAACCACATCGAAGCAGAAGAAATGGCAGCTGGACAGGAAATCCTTCTGCGATGGCAGCGGCAGAAGGAGATTGACCAACAAATGAATCAGGAAGTGAGTCGAGCCATCCGCTGGCGCCAGAAAGTGTCGATGATCTCATTCTGGCTTTGCGTGCTGATTCTGCTGGGGGCCATGGTGGCCTGTACCGTGGCGGCCTTCGGCCTGGTGACCGAGCTGCAGGGGATGGGCCTTGCTTTGGCGCTGCTGGGGCTCTGCGGCTGCGCCGGGTGCGGCTGCGGTGGACTTGTTGTCGCTACCTCCGCGGGGACCGGTGACAAGGGTCGCGAGATGCAGCTGGCGGTCCGGGCCGAGCGTGAGGACTTGCAACGCTTTGAGGACACGGGAGTGAAGATGGAGTCAGGTGTCAATGACTGGAGAGTTGTGACGGCCGCCAGCTGCATCTGCTGCGTTCCCCTGGTTGTCCTCGGGGCCCAGCGGCCTCAACGGCCACGGTGGAGCTTCCGCGGTGCTGTGGGGCGTGGTGGCCTTGATGATGTGCTGCGGTGGAGTGGGTGGTTGGCTCACGGCGGCTGAGGATGCCGGTTGGAGAGGGAGAGCTGGAAATGCTCTTTTTTTGGCTTTGCTCATCCCTTTCGTGTGGCCATATGGACTCATCTTCCACTGTGGTTTCGGAAAGCGCTTCATGGCTTTGCTACTGAAGCCGGCCAAAGAGTCGCTTGACGAGGCCGTCCACTTGACCCACGAACACACCATCGTGTTCGAAGGGAACGTGCTCCCAGGCCGCGAGACTGTGTGCTCGTGGCCTGGAAAGTACGCCACAGCCTGGGACACGTTGGTGGCCGGCAGCAAGCAGGACGACATCAGCGCAGCTGTGGTGTTTCTCCCCCAAGGTTCGAAGCACTTCGGATTGCACGATCCAATTCCTGCTTCGCAGGACCTGCGGGATTTGCATGGCGAGTGCTGGTGCACTCCTCTGTATGGAGAACGCAAGCCTTGGGGGTGCAGATGGTGGTCCAAATGGATCGCCAACATAGACCAGGCAGCATCACAGGAGTGCACCCTTGAAGTCTACTATTTTAATGGCATGAGAGGCAAGGGCAAAGTCAAAGACTTTACCACGGCCGGGGAGGAGCATATGCGCCGGGAAGCCATAGAACGGCGCAGAGATGCCTTCCTCAAGTCTGAAAATTTTGGCAATGCCCTGGAGGCCGGTCTGAAGCGGCTTCCGGAGGAAGCCCGCCTATTCTTAGCTTCATCGGAAGGAATAGGGAATTCGCAAAAGGCAGAAGTGGCATGGCTGGAACGAAAGGGTTACAGCTACGTCGAAAGAGAAGTTCGGGAACTTGAAAGCTCATCGCCCAAGGCGATAGGGCGAGCTGTCACACCTTGATGAATGAAAGTTCCGACTTTGTTGCCATCATGTTTGCATCAAGGTAATTTCCATGATTACGAAACTGTTACAGGTTTCCAGTCTTGAAGTGAAGACATGGAGGTGTGGCAGTCGACCCTTGCAAAACAGCAAGGTGATGTCCATCCAAATCTGCGAGAAACATGCGTCGCTCTGAAACAAGGCGCCTCTGAAGATTGCGTTTCTGTGCTAGCTTCCAGGTTCTATAAAGCGATGGGAACAGAGCGACACGACGTTGTCGGATCATTGAGCTTGACGGTCAACGGCTTTAATGAGTAGGGGATATGATGCTTTAAGAGATCCATACGTATCCCATTGCTATTGATCCAAGGCAATCTCATCATCATTTTACTGCTGTGAATTCCTTTCCATTTTCAACCAGTAAGCAGTACTATCATTATTAATTATTTATCATTTATTATCATTGTGCGTTTGTGGTTTCCTAGCAACCACTGTAGATCATGGTCGGCCGCCAGGGAAGCAACCGATGTCAACCATTGACTAGCAATCACACAAGAAAGCCTTGAGAGTGCTGGTGGCCCTGCCCCAGGTGTCTTGAAACATATCTCGTTCACGATCATTTTCCATTTTTGGGATGATGTCGCACTTTTCAAATGGGTAGTTTTGCCACCACCCAATTGCTCAATCTTATTCGATCCAAAACTCCTGTTGGCAGTTTTCCAAGGGCATTGAATTTTAAGATGCCTTTAAAAAACTTTAAGAGGCCTGAAGAATCCTTAAGATGCCTTACGAATCCTTAAGATACCTCAAGATATTCCCCAGAACTCGGGGCAAAAAATGCCAGTCACGGTGTGATTTCGATATCCCAAAGTTGGTGCCCGAGGTGCTGCTTCAGCGGTGACAGGCGAGGATGCGATCCGACAATCCAACAGTTAATGCAGAGCTCGAGCAGTTGGGCTTTTGGACCCATCCAAAATGTTGATCCAACTCAGTTTGTCACATTTTTTTTGGACCGGGATTTTTTTTGAAGGCAATCATTTGAGGACTCCCCATTTGAGAGAATCATTTTGGAGAACCAGGAATCTTCGGTGCCTTTTGTGAGAGCGAATGTTTGGACCTCCAGAATGTTCGTCGCTGACGCAGCGCTTGCATTTGTTCAAAGGTGCTTGGTGAAGCCACCACTTGAATTGTGTTTATCGCTGTTGCTGTGAATAACCTTCATCAATTTGAATCATCGGTAATGGTTGATCGATCAACGGTTTATTATGTAATGTGGTATAAATGGTATTATGTTTATTATGTAATGGTTCATTTGAATCATCAGTAATGGTTTATTTTGTAATGGTTAATGGTATAAATCAAGGTTTAAGGTTTCTTTAATGATTATGATAAACCATAATGATACGGTATAAACCGATATGGTAATGGTAATGGATCAAGGTTTAATGGTCAGTATGATACAACATATCGGTACAAACCGGTGCCCAATGTGGTTTCCAGAGAGGTGGCCAGTGCACCGCAGGACAGAATCCTCGGACAGACCCAGTGGAGGCAGTGGAGGTCTGAGTCGCCAAGCTTCCCAGCTGGGCCAGCTCCCACAGGATGTCATGACATCGAGTTGTTGGTGCGGTGGAACCACCTGTGACTTCTCATTGAAATGGGGGAGGTTTTCCAGTTCGACGGAAATTTCATTTATGCGATTTCTTTGTAACCTCATATTTTACAGACACTCAATGATTCTGTGGGAGTCATACCCAAATCAATCTTCCAGTTTACGTTAGATGGAACATGCTTCCGTAAAATTGAATTATGCAACCGACTATGAGGGGGATCACCATGGAAAGAACGTGCTTCATTGATTTTTTGAGCACACCTGGCTGATTTCCCAACAAGACATGTGGCTGCCACCCTGCTTACATGAGCAACCCAAGCTTTGATGTCGCCAGTTCCTCATGAAACACGCGCCTACAATGCCTATAGTCTCCAGTTCCGTTTTTGTGCCAGTCTATAAGAGAATCAAAGTTCCCGTTTATTGTGTGATACTAACCACTCTTTATCAAATTTCATGTGTATCAAAGTTCTGTATCAAAGTTCCCGTTTGCTCGACTCATCGGCAAGTGAACCTGGCACATCAGGACGGCTTCTTTGGGATGATCTCAGGGACATGTGCAGGGAACCCAGTGGGAACTGTGAAGTGGCAGAAATGCATCCCTGGGTGAACGGTGCCTGTTGGCACAGATATTATAGGTTATATTTGTTATTTTCAGGATTATAGGTTATATTTGTTGATTTCAGGATTATAGGTTAAATTTGTTAATTTCAGGCTCATATGTCCATCTTCCGGCGTGGCTCAGGATGCTCCCAAGCAACAATAGTGTTTGGTAGATCAAATCGGAATTTCATCGAACCAGAACCCCCTGCGTACCAAAACAAATCCTAAAACCATTGAATCATCAACTAGTACAGTTGTGGATGTCGTGGTTGGTGACGTTGGTGTTTTAGACATGCAAGAAATTGACATCCCGATGTATCTCGCTGTTCCCAGCATCCTGCTACAGGATCAGTGCTAGCAAATTTGGCCCCTTCAGGAGAAGTTTGGACCTCAAACTATCTGTGAGTTCCAAACTGATCTGCACCTCATTTGTGTTTATGCAGCATGGAGCGGCTTCTCACTGATATTTCGGTTTGACAAAACGAATTGGGGACGTCCGCAGATCTGATGTTGGTGAGTCTGATGTTGTTTGCACATACGGTCGACAAGTCAGGGATGGTCATCGATTGTTCGCTAAAATTGATCTCATCCCCAAACTTGGATTAATGCAGCCCTTGATTCTTTTGCCCTGTAACCATTGATTGATGCAGTCCTTGATTCTTCTGCATGTAGCCACCACCCAAAGATTTGGAGGTTGTCCACTGCAGGTGCAGAAATCCGACCTGGTCCTGGTTTCACTGCATGATGGAGACTGATCATGGCCTGGCAACGTGCAGGTTCACAGTTTCGATCACTGGAAAGCCCAAGGCCCAAGGTAAGCGACCAGGAGGCTATAGATTCAACGGTTATTGGGATAACTGGCCATCTTGGGCCGCACAATTGAAACACTTCAAGATCAAAAATCGCATGACCACCACATGAACATCAACATGGCGGGAACATGGCATGAACATCACATGAATCGCATGAACATAGCGTGAACATCGCATGAACATCCATGAACATTACAAAATCGACAGATGTCCACCTCGCCAAAGAATGGCAGAGCTGCCAAGCGGGGCTTCGGGCGACCAGACCGGCGAGGGGGTCACTGTTCAGGTTGGACACATCCATGGGAAAGAGCAGATAGCAAGCTGCCCGGGTGAGATCCGAGAGGAGAATGATGTAGAAAGACAGGCAGTTGCTGCCAAGGGCCGGGAAGTTCCTGTGGATTGCACTGTTTGGAACGACCTGAAGGCTGCAGCCGAGCTCGAACTTGGAAGCGGATGGCAGGTCATCTACCCTCAGGCAAGAATCAACTCGGCGATGCATTCCGTGGATGGCAACCTTCAAGTCTCAGTTCGCTTGCGTGACGACGTCAAAGTCAGTGGCACGTGCACAGCAGTGCATGGTTCCACTTTGATGCTGTCAACAGACTTTGGAGACTTCGGAGATCAGGCTACAAAGCTCATCCAAGCAGAAGAAACTGCAGCAAAACGGGAAATCTTTCTGCGAGAGCAGCGGCAGAAGGAAATCAACCAGCAACTCAACAAGGAAGTGAGTCGAGCCATCCTTTGGCGCCAGAAGTTGTCCATGATCTCGATCTGGCTTTGCTTGCTGATTCTGCTGGGGGCCATGGTTGCCAGTACCGTGGTTGCCTTCAGCCTGGTGACTGAGCTGCAGGGCGTGGGTCTGGCTGTGGCGTTGCTGGGACTCGGCTGCTGCGCCGGCTGCGGATTCAGTGGACTTTGGATCGCTGTTGGTGCCATCGACGCGTCCAACCAGGAGATGCGGCAGGCGGTCCAGGCCGCACGTCCGGACTTGCAACGGTTCGAAGAGACCGGAGTCGATGCAGGTGACGGCTTTGACTGGAGAACTCTGACGGTTTTGAGCTGCTTCTGCTGCGTTCCTGTGGTCGTTGTCGGCTGCGTGGTGGCCATGACGGTGGCCAGTGGCCTCAATGGCTCTGGTGGGGCCTCGGCCGTGCTGTGGGGCGTGGTGGCCTTGGTGATGTGCTACGGGGGAGTGTACGGTTGGCGTTTTGCAGATGAGGGTGCCAGTTGGAGACGGAGAGCTGGAGATGCTCTTCTTTATGCTTTGGTCTTCCCGTTGTTGTGGCCATTTGAGCTCCTTGAAAAAAGTGGCTTTGGAAGTCGCTTCACGGCTCTGCTATTGAAGCCGGCTAAAAGGTCGCTGGACGCGGCTGTCCACTGGCCCCACGACCACACCATTGTGTTTGAAGGAAACGTGCTCCCAGGCCGACAGACAGTGTGCTCATGGCCTGGGAAGTACGCCACGGCCTGGGACACATTGGTGGCCGGCAGCAAACAGGACGACATCAGCGCGGCTGTGGTG
>VSDK01009910.1:17999-28778 GCA_009767595.1 Symbiodinium kawagutii
AGCAGGAAAGCTCTTGTTCGCAAGTATGCCGCCAACCTTGGCCGCTGCTACAAAAACCACATCGGGTTTGTTCATCATGAGCCATTGGAATGTAGCATCCTGGTTTTTCAAATCGAGATCGGCGCGATCCACCGTTAAAATGCGTTCCGGTTTTTCTCGCTTAAGTCGTCTCAGGAGGGCCGAGCCGACCATACCGGTATGCCCGGCGACCCATACCCGTTTGCCACTTAATTCGAACATTAGGAAATAAGTCCCACTCAGCTAACACTTTTGAGTATGAAGGGGGGCACCTGTCGGAAATGCCATGTCTCCTCGGGAGTGTGCTACTCCCACAAAATATAAGACAATGAATTATCACTTATTTCAAGTCACTAAATTGTGTCGCTCTGATAGGTTGAAATCTTCTTTACTTTGCATTACGCGGTGGTTGACAGCGCACGATCGCGAGACGTGATGTGATGGGGAGCGAAAGCAGAAATGAAAATATTGATAACAGGAGTGACGGGGCAAGATGGTGCTTACCTAGCCCAAAGTTACATCAACGACGGGCACGAGGTGGTCGGCGCAGTTAGGCGGTCTTCATCTTCGAACCTCTGGCGACTTGATGATTTAGGTATAACCGAAAGGCTTACACTAGTAGATTTCGATTTATTGGATCCTCATTCTGCAAATCAAGTTGTACGCGACGTGCGTCCGGATTTCGTATTCAATCTCGCGGCGCAGAGTTTCGTCGGGGTCTCGTTTGACCAGCCGGTTTCAACGTTTGAGCAAAATTCGACAGGAGTCCTTCATCTATTGGAGGCGATTCGGCGGAATTGTCGCGATGCGCGATACTATCAAGCGTCCACGTCGGAGCTTTTTGGTTTGGTTCAGGAAGTGCCGCAACGAGAAACAACCCCTTTTTACCCAAGGTCGCCTTACGGCGTAGCAAAGCTGGCGGCACACTGGGCTACGATCAATTACCGAGAATCTTACGATATGTTCGCCTGCACGGGCATATTATTCAACCACGAATCGCCTTTGCGGGGGCCTGAGTTCGTTACGCGAAAGATATCTATCGGTATGGCGAGGCTTGCTGTCGGGGCGTCGGTGCCGTTGGAGCTGGGAAATCTTGAGGCGCAGCGTGACTGGGGCTTTGCTGGTGATTACGTGAAAGGCATGCGTCTAATCGCCGAGTCCGAGCGGCCGAGCGATTATGTGCTCGCGACAGGCAAAATGCATTCGGTTGGTCATTTGGTTAGTGTTGCTGCAAAGGTGGCTGGTTTTGACCCTGAGGTATCTGGTAGCGGGGCTGACACTACAGTTCGTGATAAAAAGACAGGCAAGCTATTAGTAAGAGTTAACCCTAAGTACTATCGCCCTGCTGAAGTTGATCAGCTTCTAGGTGACCCGCGGAAGGCCGAAGAGGAGCTAGGGTGGGTGCGGGAGTGCGGTTTCACTGAATTAGTAGAGCGGATGGTGGTGTCGGATATTGATAGGTTGAAGACCGGCAAGCCGATGTTCGATCGCGGGTAGGAATTGTTATGCGTCTTCCAAAGAATACATTTTATGTGAATTGCATTCGACTTGATTTTAACAATGCTCTTGGAGTTACAAGGTACGTTTTACGTCTCGCTCGAGCTCTGAGTGAAGTCGGTCGTGTCGTAATCGTCACGGACGACGAGGTGGATGTGAGACAATCTACTGCTTGGCGCGATTCCGGTTTCGCGGAGGCGGAGGTGACCCCGAGGGCAAGGCTTGGCGATGTTGGCCGGGGTGGTCGGCAGGGGGAGGTCGAGGTTGTTTGCCATCACTTTCAAGACCCTATTTTTCCGTTGCCTAGCATAGGAATCGTATTTGATTTACACGTTTTTGACGTGCCGTGGAAATATCCCAACCCAGATCAGGTCCAGGCTGAATTTAAAACCCGAGTTCAATCTTATGATGTTGTTTTAGCGCCATTCTTGCGGACGTACTTTGATCTTGAGGCGGTTTTGTCTACGCCCGTTCAGAATCTCTATTATTGCAATCCACCGCTGCTTATTGATGAGCAAATAGGGGTGAAGAATGCAGATATCCGCAAAGATAGAGATTCATTTACAATTTTCTATCCTGCCCAGTTTCAGCGCCATAAAGGGCATCGCCAAATGATTGACGCGCTGGCGCTCTACAACAGCACGAGGCCAAAACAGTCGGTGAAATACAAGTTTTGCGGCTCGGATTTTAGGCCTGAGATAACAGCCGAGCTGAAAGCTTACGCTGTGTCTCGCGGTGTTGGGTCTGCCGTTGAATTCATGGGGCGGATTTCTGAGGCCGAATTAATATCTAACTACCAATCCTGTAATGCGGTGATGGTGCCAAGTGAGGCTGAGGGCGGGGCTTATGTTGCCCTGGAGGGGATCGCAGCCGGTCGCCCGGTCGCCTATAATCGTTTACGAGCGGCGAAACTTCATATGGAGGCGTTCCGGGCCTCAGGTATCGAGTTTGATGTTTCGGACGTAGGGTCAATTGCTAAAGCAATTTGCGGGCTTTTGGAGCATCGGAATTCCGATCAGAGCGAGGCAAAAGAGCGCCTCAAGCGGGCGACGTGGTCGGATGCGGCTGAAATAGTATACAAGATTTCAGAATGGCTCTCCAAAAGGCGCTTGCGACCAATACTAAAAATGGATCCTCAGGGTTGGGTCACTGGAATAGAATAGGGACAAAAGACCATGACCGATGATGCAACGCGCAATTCTTTGCTGCGAAAATGGTTAAAAAAAGCGCCAAAGTTAGATTTAAATCCGGAAATAATATCTGAATATTACAAGGAGAAGGAAGAATTTTATTCGAAAGAGGGTGCTATTCCGATAAGTGAAGCGGACCGTAAAAAATTGGAGGCGATCCGCAATAAGTACAAAGGTGAGCGGATCTTCATTATTGGGAACGGTCCGAGTTTGAATAAAACACCGCTTCACTTGCTCGAGTCAGAGTATACGTTCGCAGCAAATCGATTTTATCTAATGTACGATAAGATTAAGTGGAAGCCGACGTTTTATACAGCGAATGACTGGCGGGTGGTGCCCGACATCGCTGATGAGTTAAATGCTTTGACGGGGAGCACATTCTTTTTCGAAGAAAGGTTCTCTGAGGTTTTGCGTCGCGGACCCGACACTTTTTATTACACTCACGACATCGCTCATCAGGATGAGCAAGCTGAAAGAAGCTTTTCCACGAATGCTGCGCGAAATCTGCGTGGTGCCGGTTCGGTGGTGGGGTCATGTATACAGCTCGCATACCATTTAGGCTTTCGCGAAATGTATCTGATTGGGTGCGACTTGGGGTATCGTGTCGCCGAGGATGTCATTCAGGAGGGGGAGGATCGGTTTGGAAACGGAGTTAAATTACATTTAACAAGTACTGATGACAACGATCCAAACCATTTTGATCCTCGGTATTTTGGCAAGGGCAAGAAATGGCACGATCCGAATGTAAAGCGTATGGTTTCTGGGCATGAACAGTGTTTGCAAGCCTCTAAAGCACTTGGCTTCTCGATTTCAAATGCCACTATAGGTGGTAGCTTGGAGGTGTATCCGAGGAAAAACTTTACAAGTCTTTTCCGAAATAATCTTTCAACTGAAAAATCGCGAACAGATCGAATAACAGTCGACGAAAGCGAAGTGGTGTCTCGTTACTTCAGTGAGCGGAAGGGGCGGTCAAATACTATGCTAGATGTTGGTGCTCATTTCGGTACCGCACTTCGTTACTTTCACGATCTAGCATGGACGATTCATGCTTTTGAGCCTGACCCCAAGAACAGAGAACGGCTCCTTCGCAACTATGGAACCGCTAAGAATGTTATTATTGACCCGCGCGCGATCGCCGCGAAGGCAGCGCGTAACCTACCGTTTTATACATCGGAAGTTTCGTCTGGCATTAGTGGTCTGAGCGGCTTCCATGAAAGCCACAGTTCAAGTTATGGCGTGACTGCAACTACGATAAGCGATGTGTGCCGTATTCGCGGAATCGAGAGAATTGATTTTCTAAAAATTGATGTTGAAGGATTTGATTTCGATGTTCTAAAAGGTGTCCCTTGGCAGACCATTGTGCCAGAGGTAATTGAAGCTGAGTTTGAAGATGCCAAGACACTCCCCTTGGGTCACCGATGGCAAGACATCTGTAAATATTTGGAAGCACGGAATTACACCGTTTACATAAGTGAGTGGTATCCTATTGAAGAATATGGTGTGCGCCACTCTTGGAGAAGTGTAACAAAATGGCCTACTGAGCTAAAAGATCCGAAAGGTTGGGGCAACCTTCTTGCGTTCCAGAACGACCCGGGTTTGCATCAGATAGAAACTTTGTTTAGGGATTGTGTTAAATGGCCGGCATAATTGCGATCGTCAAAGACATCATAAAACGGCGTCCGCGCTTTTCATATAGTCTACTATTTCTTGGAACCGTCTCTGTATTCTCATTGGGTCTGGCCTGGATCTTTTTTGGAATTATGGCGTCAGTCTATTTGGGGCTCCTTCAAGCGCTAGCTTTTTTGGGGCTAGCAGTTGCCGTCCTGTTGCTGCGCTACCGAAAGAATATTCAAGCACTCTCTATTCAACTCCAGCAGGTGTCGGAAGACACAATCACTGCGACGCCTTCTCGGTTGAATTTTGAAACAGATCCAAGTTTTCGGGCATCTGCCACGGCGCTAGTTCGGGCTGAGGCAGAACAGATTATTTCACCAATCGCTGCCGAACTCGATGGCGTTGTATCCCTGGTTAAAAGCTCCGAGGTCAACCCTAAAGTTTATGACTTAATTGAAAGACATAAGAAGGAGACCTTAGAGGCGGTTGACCGCAGTGAGCAAAGCAGTGTCCGGGATGCAGTTGCGCAGGCTATCAACGCTATTGAAGCGTCTGAAGAGCGATTGGAGATGCGCTTTGAGGCCGACTTGAAAGCAAGAACGTCGGGCTTAGATCTGAAGATGGTTTCATTAGATGACAGCTTTATAAATTTTGCCGATCTAGCTGATAAAAAGTTTGATCAACTACAATCTGCTGCCCAAGTGGCTGAGCAGAAATTTAGTGACTCGAATGACGATATCGAAAGATTAGATAGTTTATATACAGATTTAAAAAGACGACAGACAAAGAACATTTCTTCACTCAATTTGCGTCTGTCTGCGCTGCAGTCAAAGGTTGCAAGTCAAAACCTAGATACCGTGACGCAGGCCGACCTCAACGAGGCTATTCACTCTATTCGGCAAATCCTCGAGCAGCGTCTCTTCGCTGACGTGGAGGAGTATTTTTCAGCGAAATTTGAAAAATTGGAGAAGCTGTCGGCCGATCTGGAATCTCAAGCGAAGCAGGTGGATCGCCAGCGTAGTATTGTGGATGATGTTACGCAGTCACTCCAATCGTCGATATCCAAAATTGAAACCAACGCTGGAGATGTAGCATCGATTTCATCAAATATAGAAACCACGCAGAACCTCCTTAATAAAACACGCGAAATGTCGGTCGCTATTCCTATTGCGACGGCTTTGCGCATTGTAAATAGTGCAACTGGAGCAGACAGTGCGGTCGATCAGTTGGTCGGCACTGGACAAACTGTCCATGGCCATGAATTGATAATGGCAGTGATTAGCGACCGGAAAGAAACTTACACCGAAAGCGCTTACTGCCGACAGTTTATTGAGGTTGGATCCACGCGTGATCGCATTCCAGGACAGCAATCGAGTGAGTCTCTCGCATTTTTCTGTGAGCTCAATAAATTTAAATTTATTACTGTAGACGCAGACCCATTAGTGTCTAACTCTATCCGAGGGGTGCTTCGCGCAATTTCTCCTGCATCACTTGTAGTAAATGCTCGAGGTGAAGAATATTTATCTAAACAGGAGAGGGTGGATTTCTTGTATCTCGATGCTTTTGACATCAGCCACGACAACCACTCGGAGGCGCGCCAACGTCGATACAGAGAGCTTTTCGATACTGAGATAAATGATGAAGATAGCTGGGCGATGCATTTAAATGCAGTTACTGCAGCTTTACCAAGGCTTTCTTCAAATGCGCTCGTTTGCTTTGATGATACTTGGCAAGACGGGAAAGTATGGGCGGGAAAAGGTAAATACGCACTCCCTTATCTCTTGAAATACGAATTTGACATTATTGCAAAGACAGACCGGAGTGTTGTACTTGGTAGACGCTGAATAATTTTGTTGTCGGGGTGGCATGCCAAACTAGCCTCAAATTTTCGGTCTGCTAAGTGCATTTATCGCCAGGTAAAGGTAGCGCACCGCCCGTACAATAGGATTAGTTCGGTCCAGAGTGTCTGGAAGATTAATTTTGACTCGCTTGCTTTCCGTTCCTCGCGATGCAGGTTGTGGGACCACGCTGATTTGTGCCTGTTGTTGTTTTACGCGATTGTCGTTTACATGTTGAGAAGTAGCTTCGTTGTACTTAACAAGAACCTCCGCAGTCGGCCCGTCCATGATAAGTCGCCCTGATTCAAGCCAAATTGTCCTTTCACACACTTCCTCGAGCATTGAATGACTGTGGGATGCTAGGATCAGAATACCCGCTCTGCCAATAAATTCCTTCATTCTGTCTTTTGCCTTTTCGCGAAAGGCGCTGTCGCCGGTAGATAGCCATTCATCTAAGATGAGAATTTCTGGGCTAAATGCCGTCGCAATTGAAAAATTGAGCCTCATTCTCATGCCTGCTGAGTAGGTGTGAATAGGCATATCCAAAAATTCTTCGAGCTCTGAAAATGCAGCGATCGAAGCGCGCTCTCGTTCAATCTCATCGCGGGAGATACCTCCGGCAAGTCCCCGCAATGTAATGTTTCGATTTCCGGTGGCCTCAAGATTCATTCCTAAATTCACGTTTATGACATTAGTTGTTTTACCTTTTATCTCCACTGAACCTCTATCCGGAACATAAATCCCAGCTAAAATTTGCAATAGTGAGGTTTTGCCAGACCCATTCCTTCCGATAAGGCCTACACGCTCTCCTTTTAAAACATTGAAAGACAGGTCTTGAATCGCCTTGACTCCCTTGACCTCTCCAGCTGCACCAACGATGAGGCGCGGGTTTTGTTTGGTCATCGATGAGTCACTCTGTCTGCCAATGCGGGATGATGCGGAATGCCTGCCATACATCGGGAAGTTCAATGAGATGTCTTTTACATGGATTTCGGGCATTGATTTTCTCACTAGAGCCAATAGGCAAGACGGTTTCGAGCTCGCGACGCCAGGGTCAACGCGGCGCTTCCAGTAATGAGGGTACATGTCAAAACTAAGATTAAGCTAAGGTCACGGGGAGGGTCTCCCAGCATAGGATTTCGAAGGATTTCTATGTAGTGTGTTAAAGGATTCAGGTCCGCTGCTACCGCACGAATGCCAGACTGCTCCTCACGTACCCACAATATCGGCGTGACAAATAGTAAAAGTCGCGTAATAGAAGATACTAGGTGAGTAATATCCCGAAATCGAGCGCACAAAAATCCTAGAAAATACTGAATAAAAATGATATTTAGCAAAATCAATAAAATTGAAAAAAGGCAATACAAAGGAAGAATGTTAGAAAATTTTCCGAAAAAACAAATCAGTAAAATACAAATAGAAGTTTGTATAACAAATACAAATATTGATCTAGTGCAATACCTATATACATGAAAGGAAAAGGGTAGGTTAACAGACTTTATCCAGCTCTCCGATTCAACAAATACAGAGCAACCATCTATTATGGAGCTAGTAATGAGTGTGTAAATTGCATACCCTAACGCAACATACAGAACGAATGCATATGGATCAAGTGATGAAAAGTTCGCAAAAAACAGCGATACCCCTGCAACGAAAATGGCAAACGAAATTAGAAGCCACGCTAATCCCAATTTGCTCCGCCGGTATCGTTGTTGGACATCTTCAGCGCCAAATGTGATCCAAGACCTGACCATCAAAAGGCCGCGCCAAAGATCAACTGCAGCTCCTCTTATGCTCGTGTCCTTTTTATTTATGAGGAGTTGTCTGGAGAACGTCATGTTTGTCTTCCGATGTGTGTGCTGAATTTCAGATTTGAACAATTGGAGTGCGATGTGACGGCATCTTGAAAAGGGTTTTGAATAAATTTACTGGTATCAACAATAGTATGAGCGTGGTGAAGTTCAAGCGATTGGGGTAATGGGCTGATGGAGGCGTCGATTGTTATACGAACGTACAACGAAGCTCGGTGGTTGGGTAAGGTCCTTGAAGCATGTGCGTCGCAAGAATTGGCGGAGGGAGAGTTCGAGGTAGTCATTGTCGACTCTGGATCCACGGACGCAACGCTTGAAATCGCGAGGCAGGGCGGCGCGCGAGTGACGCACATTAATAAGAGCGATTTCACATTCGGCCGGTCGCTTAACGTGGGGTGTCAATTTGCCCGGGGAAAGTTTCTTGTTTTTATCTCCGGGCATTGTATTCCAATTCGAGCTGACTGGCTTTCAAATTTGATTGCCCCGCTGCAAGAAAAAGAAGTGGCACTGGTGTATGGGCGGCAGCAAGGGTTAGATGGAGTAACAAAATTTTCCGAGGAGCAGCTTTTTCGGAAATATTTTCCGAATAAAAGTGAAATACCGCAAGAGGGATTTTTTTGTAACAATGCAAATTCCGCGGTTCCAAAATGGGTGTGGGAGAAATATAAATTTGATGAGAATGTTACTGGACTTGAAGATATGGTGCTTGGCAAGGCGCTTGTGAAGGATGGGTATAAATTGGGCTACGAGGCGAATGCGTCAGTTATTCATATTCATGAAGAAAGTTGGTCTAAAATAAGGACACGCTACGAGCGAGAAGCGGTCGCGCTGCAGGAGATTATGCCTGAGGTGCATATTCGATTTTCCGATTTTTTACGTTACACTCTAGCGGGTGTGCTGCTTGACTGTGGAGAGGCGCTGAACCAGCGCGTCTTTTGGAAGGAGATTGGCAATATAATTTGTTTCCGCGCTATGCAGTATTGGGGGGCATACAAAGGCAATAACGATCTTCGAAAGATTTCGCAGGACCGTAAGGACCGCTACTTCTATCCCAGGTAAACCGCACGTATGTTGAGTGAAATTCTAAGCGCAACAGAAGAGGTGACTCATGTCAAGCGCGTTCGGGTGCGTGGCTCTTTTGCCAATGAAGGCTCACAGTGCACGTGTAAAATCTAAAAATTTCCGCGATTTTGCTGGCAAGCCACTTTTTCGCTGGATGCTTGATACCCTACTATCGATGGAGGAAATCGACCGTGTCGTCATAAACACCGATGCGCGCCAAATTTTGGCTGAGCATGGGCTGAATGACGGCGATCAGGAAGGGCGCGTAATAATCCGCGACCGTAGGGAGGAAATCTGCGGTGATTTTGTCTCAATGAATCTCGTTCTTGCTGATGACGTGGATAATATCGACGCAGAAACCTACCTGATGACCCACACCACCAATCCACTGTTATCCGTCGACGCGATCCGAGCATCGTTGCGGTGTTATGAAGCTGCGGTTAAAAGTGGGGCGGCCGATAGCCTGTTCACGGTCAATAAGGTGCAGACCCGATTTTATCGCGGGGATATGAGCCCGGTTAATCACGATCCGGATAACTTAGTTAGGACACAGGATTTGGAGCCATGGTTCGAGGAGAATTCAAACCTCTTCATTTTCAATAGTGAGAGCTTTTCTAAAACGAATGCGCGGATCGGGGCTAAACCCGCAATGTACGAGACCCCGCCGCTTGAAAGTATCGATATTGATACCGCCGATCAGTGGATGCTGGCCGAAGCTGTCGCTCTTTACGACAAGAAAGTCGAGTTTTAAACCATGCGCGCGCTTGTGACCTGCCCGCCTATGCTTGGCATGATTGATGAGTTTCGGCCCGCGTTCGCTGAAAAGAACGTGGAGCTGAAAGCGCCCAAAGTGGTCCAGACCATGACCGAAGACGAGCTATGCGCGCTCCTGCCGGAAATGGATGGCTGGATTATCGGTGATGATCCAGCGACTGCACGCGTTTTGCAGGCTGGCGCGGCCGGTTGCTTGAAGGCGATCGTGAAGTGGGGTGTGGGAGTCGACAATGTTGACTTCGAAGCGGCTGAGCGTTTGGGTTTGCCCTCGACCAACACCCCTGGCGTCTTTGGCAACGAGGTTGCCGATGTGGCGATGAATTATGTTGGGGGGCTCGCTCGTCAGACATTCCTGATTGATCGTGAGATTCGCGCCAATAATGCGTGGCCAAAGCCGCGAGGGATTTCGTTAAGTGGGCGTAAGGCTGGGATTGTAGGCTTCGGAGATATTGGACGTCAGACAGCCCGACGGCTTATCGCTTCGGGCATGGAAGTTTACGCCTATGATCCGGCCTATACGCCGGTCAAAGGCCTCAACGTCACCCCGATGGCTTGGTTTGAAGGCGTCGGAGACTGCGACTTCCTAGTGTTCACTGCTCCGCTGAACAAAGCCACTCACCACATGTTCAACGACAAGATCGCCAATGTCGGACGCGGCCCGGTCATTCAAGAAGCGACTCTGGTCAAGGGACTTGAGAGCGGCAAGGTCCACTCGGCTGCCCTCGATGTCTTCGAAGTGGAACCCCTAAGCGCTGACAACCCGTTGCGCTGCTATGATCGCTGCATATTCGGTTCCCATAACGGCTCTAACACCGAAGATGCCGTTCGTCGGGTGAGCCACCAAGCAATCGGTTATTTGTTTAACTTCCTCGGCGTAGCATAGACGATGGCGCAACGAGCTGTCTTCATCACGGGTATTGCCGGTGGGATTGGAGCGTCGCTGGGTGCCGCCTATCGAGAAGCGGGCTGGAGGGG
>VSDK01009918.1:13629-46765 GCA_009767595.1 Symbiodinium kawagutii
TGATGCTGATGCTGATGCTGATGCTGATGCTGATGCTGATGCTGATGCTGATGCTGATGCTGATGCTGATGCTGATGCTGATGCTGATGCTGATGCTGATGCTGATGCTGCTGCTGCTGCTGATGATGATGATGATGATGATGATGATGATGATGATGATGATGACGATGGCTATGAATTATGGGGAAAAATTCATCCCTTGTTGGAAGTCACACGTTATGCTTGGCATGACAGGATGCTGTCTGCTGATTTCACAGTGTTTAATTAAGTTCCAAGGCAAACAGCTTCATGGTGACGCCGGGCCAAAATGATCCTTTCGCCTAATCGTTGGTTTCTTGAACAACATACTTGCAAGAGTTGAAGTAAACCAGCTGGATTATGAGTGAAATATTGCTGGCTCATAAACTTTTGTACTTATGCACTGTATGTGGAACGCTCCAGGTAGGGCTAAAAACCTCCATCCACATCCCGAAATCAAATTCTCTCTTAACCACACTTCATCAACTATTGATCAGTATACCATCAATATATGATCCATTGATCAATCATTTGATCAGCATAATCAATCATATATCATACTGTATACCATTTTTAATCATGATTCACCACTATCAAGCAATGATTGATCGTGGTCTATCAACACTGCCGCCGTCTCCATCTCAGCATTGGCCCCCAGCCCTTGAAACGCATTGGCTCCTGAAAACCTTGACTCCAACGAGTCACTTGAGCTTCCAGGGTCAAAGGTCCATACAAACCTCCCGCGGAGCCCAAGCCGTACTGGGTCCGGCTTAGTGGTGGATGTTGGTCAATGAATGGCTAGCTGGTTGGTGCTTGAACCACCCATGGTTAACTACTGGTTAATAATGGTTATCTATGGTAATAGTGGTTGATGTTTGTCAATGGCTGGTAATGGACCATGGGTGATACTGAACCATCCACTGGTAAGCAGTATTAAGAGTTATGAAGCAATTTGATGTTGGTAGTGGTTGATCACGGTTGGTAATGGTTCTTTGATCATGGTTGATCATGAATAGTTCTGGTTGATGACTCTTTATCAGGCAACGCCACCATCTATAGTGATATTTGGAGGTGCTATCGCAGCGATCATCCTCGCTACAACATGACACAACACGGGAAATATATGGAAATATGGCTGTGGGTCAAAAACCTGTACCCCTGGTTCCCCTACTATTTACCATTGTTTTCCCTGTAGTTTTGTTGGTAAATCCTCCATTAGTTGGTTGGTTAATATTGACCGATAGCCATATTGTCCATAGATGTTCAAGACAGCCAGGGGTTGTCAGGTCTCAGCTGCGGTCGGAACTGGAGAAAATCCACCATTTACACTAACTGCTTTCTGCAGTGAACAAATATGTTTTTGAATAAAAGTTGGATGGTTCTTCAATAAAAAATGGTGGATTCTTCAATAAAAAATGATGGTCTTCCCATGAAAAATGGTGGTTTTCCCATGAAAAATGATGTGTCTTTCCATGAAAAATTGTGGTTGCCCCATGAAAAATGACAGTTTCCAGGGCACCACAGGGCACACCGTGCAGGGACCTGCCATGAACTCCTCAGCACTGCTTTGATATGCTTGGCCGATAGCGCTCAGCAGCCTGACCAATGCGACAAAAGCAACGGCTTGGCGTTTCCGTGTGTATGCATATATGCTTAAAATTAAATATGTCTATATATACACATATGTTCAATGCAAGTTGACTTTTTCATACTGACTTATTTATCACTTCATCTATTCACTCATTATTTGTTTATGTGTGTGTGTGCATGTGTGTGTGTGTGTTTGTGTTGATTGATATACTTGTTAATCATATGTTCACAAATTGTGCAGGGGGGCAACACGGTTCGTGGGCAGCACCGTGCATGCTGCTGTTTACTGAAACAGCAAACCCAAGATTGGCCTTTTCTTAGTTCAAGAGGATCGTAAAACTGAAACAAGCACATCAGCAATTTTGAAACCGACTTGTATGCGTGCCCATCAATCAGAAATCAGCTTAATGATCAGGTCAATGTTTCAATGACGATGAAAATCACAATGAGAATAACCAGGATGAACAACGATAAACAATGATACTCAATGACAAACAATGATCAACCATGATAAAGAACCCAATGACCATCAAACAAGCATTACGACATATAAACATCATCATGTTTGAACAACCATTAAATGATGGTTTCCCAGAATAGGGGTACCCCTGAATCATCCCAACCCATTTATAGCAATAAACCAACCATTTTGGGGGGGGGTCCATGTTTTGAGAAAGCACCCAATGACTACGTTGAGGGCTACATGTGCCCCCCACAAACCCCGACCATCAAAGGATCAGAGTGCGGCTCAGGAGATACCGGGAGCCGCCTGGATCCGAAGCTGCATCGTGAGAGCAAGCTGGCCTGTGGCGTCACGAATTTGTGCAGATTTCTCCTATGCTTCGTGATGCTTAAGGATCATGCTTGATGATGGTTAACGGTCAATTACTGGGTGGTTAATGGTGCTTGCTCTAAGGGTCGTGTTGATGGATTTGAAAAATGCTGACGTCGTTGATACTTCGTGCTGGTGAAGTATGTACGGGTAATGTATTTTACCAGCCAACATTACCAGCCAACCATACATATGGCCATTTTCACGTAGAAATTTAATGATGGCCGTGTGTAATTGACCAACCAACGTCTACCGCAGCCACTCTTGGGGCGGCACCGCTTCCCCCGGTGCGGTGGCTTCACCTCATGGGAGGTGCTCTGCATGAAGTCGTTGGCGTCTCTTTGGACTGCCCACCTCGCGGAGTCCCACGAAACGGTGCGGCGTTTTGTGGCGAGCGTTTGCCGCCAAAGAATGGAGAAGAATGGCAGGGATGGAACTGATGTGACTTACCCGTGGCATTTTTGAACTGCTAGTTATAGAATGATCAACTCATGGCTAGTGAATGGTGAAGTCTGGGTAGGGATGGGTAGTGAGGGACTATCGAATGGCTAGTGAAGGGGTAGCGAATGGTTGGTGAAGGGCCGGTGCATGGTTAGTGAATGGTCAATTGCTAAATGACTAACTAACTGACGAACTAACCACTAACTGACGAACTAATCACCAAGCCAATGACTAACTGACAAACCCATCACTGGTCAGTCACTGCTTAGCCAATGATCCAGCAAATATAACAATCTCAAGAGATGCTCTGTGGGAGTTGCACCTGGCTTGTCGCAAGCCCTACCCCGCCGGGGTGAAGATTTGACAGCGCTGGACTCCCGGCTGCCCCACTGGGAGATCATGGTGGTGGAAGGGATGAAAGTCGAATGGTTAATCGGAGGGGATGTTTGGTTGGCTGCAGCAAGAGCAAGGATAAGGTGCAGCAAGTCTTTTGAATGTATGGATATATACACGTCAGTGCGGTATAGTACATAGTTATTTATATGTACATTTATTCGTATACATCGATTAAAACCACATAAAACCACCACTGAGAAATCCTTTGCGCCATGTCAAGGTTTCATCCGTATCGAATTCGAACAGAATGATTGCCGAACCCGGCTGTAGATGATGGGAAGTGAAGCTCCCAACAAAGCCACTGCCTCATACCAACCATGCAGATGTTTAACCGATGAGCTCCACAAGAATCAGGAAGCCATGTAATGTCTTGAAGGATGGTACATACATGTACATGCTATGTCTGCTGTGACAAAGACATGCTTTTTTGCTGTTTTCCGAACACTCAAGAAATGACAACATCGCTTCCGATTATCTGAAGGTTTTTCTGTTGTGGCGAGCAGGTCTCATATTTGTCACGACCATCAGCAAAGAATGCAACCAAGTGGTCGTCTTGAAGATGATATCTGCTACACCCCACAACCAAACCACCATGACCTGATGCGTAAGTGTGCAACCATTATGTTTCATGGTAAGGAGCTAATCGGATGAATCCTGGCCATCCCATCCACAGCACGATTCCGAAATTCATGTCTTGCAAATCCCTGAGCCAAAATGGATGTGTATTGTGTACCATAGATCACCATACCGGAATTCAATACATCACCGAACTATGATTTCATAATCATACAGGAGTGTTCATAGTTGTTCCTAAAATCTATACTTCACCTAACCATATGGAACCATATGAATCATTGGAGTCACCATATGGCTGTTTCTCAAGTCATAGGGGTACCCCCAGTTATCATCCAGTTTACAAACCGTTAATAGCAGTAAAGCAACATAAACCAACCATAACTTGGGGGGTCCCAGTCACTGGCTAGGGAGAGTCTTCTTGTTGGTTATAACTCCCTATTATCAATAATCATCAATCTTTCCCTTAAGCCATCATTTATCACCAACTCTAATCAACTATAAATTCTTCCCAGTAAACCATCAGCAACCATCATTTCTTGTTGGTTATACGTCATAAATCAACCGCATCAATCACCCTATCACCATCTCTAATCAACTATAAAGGATTTTAACTCCCTATAAATCCTATAAACCATCATTAACCCTCATAAAGTATCAACCATCAATTCCCAATTAACTACCTATAAATCAACCATATCACTCACCCAACTCTGGGAACCCATCTGGAACGCTCACCCCGACGGCCACCCCAACCAGTATGCGACCGTGGCGCTTGTCCAGCAGCTGCCGGAGGAAAAGGGCACAGCGCACCTCTCTGAGGAACTGCCGTTGCTGCAGCTGCTTGTCATTCCTGGAGGAGTCACTACGTGGATCAGTGCTGATCCTTACAAGGTGGGCCCCCAACCACATATAAGTTGGTTTATAACTCACTTCACTCGGGGTCACTACTGACTACCACTTTTAGGGGGCTATAACCCAACTTATAACTACTGGGGGCCCAGCTTGTAGTAATGGTGGTTTACTTAGCAATGGTGGTTTTTTTGAGGCTTAATATTGGATAAAATACTAGCTTTTCCGGCCCGTGACACTTATGATCCAGGCAGTCATGAGCCACCAGTCCCAGACCACGTCGTGACATCCAACTTGACGACTGGTGTGATGATGAACCCCGTTGACACCGATGTCAACCGGTTGGGTTTTGGAAGCTTTGCGGTGACGCTATCATCGGGTTGCCCTGGCCACCACTGGTGGCATTGCTCTCGCCATTCGTGGCGGAAGATGGTGCTTGGCAATGATTGGTAACATGATAATTGGCTATGGGTCAATGATAGCCAGGCAGCTCAAGCGAAATAAAAACTAGGGTAAACCATGGGCAAGGATGGTACACCAGGGGTACAAGGTTTTGACCCATGGCCAATTGTAAATTGCCATGATATTACGTATTGCAGCATAATCATAAAATGATGGTACGCATCATTCAGTCATTTTCATGCTCCACCGACGACGAATTACCATTTCAAAACAGTTTAAAAGCCTTCATCATGTTTGATCACGCTTTGCGATGCTTCATGATTGATTCATCTGGCAGTGGGTCAAAACCCCGTACCCCTGGTTCCCCTCTATTAACCATTGTTTTCCTTATTGTTGTGGGTGGAACCCCCAAATTAGTTGGTTGGTTAATATTGACCCATAGCCATCTCAATCCTGCTCAACCAATCTTAAATCATGCTCACTGAATGCCTTCCTTTCTGGTCGCCGGCCCCTCAGCTGGCGCACCCGGCGAAGGCAACACTTCCAATGCGCTCGCCACCAAGAAACTTCTTCTCCCGGGCAGGACACGTGTCTCCACGTTGCAGCTCTTTGGCCACCCTGAGCCGAACCGCCGAACCCATGAAGACCTCCCATGGAGCAGGGGCCAACGAAATTGCTTCTGAGTGCAATCATCCCCTCCGCAAGACCACCAGAGTGACAATGATCAACCATGATCAACCAAGTTCACACGTGTATCAGGAGTCGATTTCATGGCGACTAGAAGAACCTGTAACAACCCAAAAATACTTGTCCTTTTCATCTTTTCATATGATGACAAAGCTTAAATGTTCGAAGATGGAGGTGCCATGATCTGCCTCCAACAGTATCGCCGGCACTGGTCGACGACCCGGGCCCCATCTCCGATCAAGTGGCTGGTTGGTTTGCATCGCCAAATAAAGCTTGCCGATGTACCGTTCACCTGAGCCACTCACACAAGTCGGACAAGATCAGATCTATCCCTGGCTGGTGGTTTATCACCACCCCGTCATGAAAAATATGCGCATCTGTCAACAAACCAACCAACCAACCAACCAACCAACCAACCAACCATAGCTGGTAAAATATGCAAAAATAACAAACGTTTGAAACCACCAGCCAGTATCAGTCATTGGGAATTGATATCTCCGACGAAGCCAAGTGGTAGGGACCAATAACTAGGGCAAGCCCTTGAGTGCTTGGTACGGTGAACCCCCATCTGAAACGCGACGCGTTGAGGCAGTTTAACGGCTGAAGCTGAGTGTTAGCAGCCCAAGCTGCGACACCTACCAGCAATACAGGCAGTCTCTAATCAACCAGCCATAACCAGCCAACAAACCTAATGTCTACCCAGGATTAATAAACCCTGGGTTGATTAATAGGGGGTATCCCCCAAAAGCCGACTGGTTTCCCTTTAAAATGGTAACCCCCCAATTAATCAACCAGGGGTTTAGCTTCATCCTGGGTTACCATTACCCAGCTGGCCACTCCGAGGGCGTCGCACTGCTCGGAGCCGAAAAGGATGCCGAAGAACAGCAGGGGGTCCACGCAGGGCGCGAGCTCATCGTCTTCGTTGACCGCGCCCTGCTGGTCGTAACGTTCCCGTAACCTGCACGGCTGGGACTTGGCATATCGACAATGTGTAGACTCTACCTAGAAGAAATCAGCCATGTAATTACTAGAAAATGATTACTGGTGGATGATTTGGGGGTACCCCTATTTTGAGAAACACCCATATAGATGGTTTACCTAGCATTTCTGGTTCGCGGTTGAACCACCCCGTCACGAAAAATATGCGCAAGTCAACCAGCCATTTGTTAATAACTACATTTGGGATAATCAAAAATGTCTGAAACCACCAGCCAGTACAGATGGTCTACCTACCATTTGGATCCATTTGGTTCGAACACTCCTACCGCTCCTCTTGAAAGGGGACTACCCTCTGGTAAACTAACATAGCAATCCCAGTGTTTCTCTATAAAACATGGTGATTTGCTATCGCTATGTTAGTTTACCAGAGTGTATGGTTAGCTCCGAATCGCCTCCACCAACAGCCACTTCCTCGTCTCGCCAAGCAGCTGAGGATCGCTCAGGATGCGATAGGCATCTGCCAGCTGCTGGAATCGCATCTTGGCCTCCTTTGACGGGGCAAGAGTTGGGTCAAAGATTAAGAAAATGGATCTTGATGTTGGTTGGCCAACCTATGATTAAGCAACTAGTTGATAATAAGATGGATCTTTCTGTTCAACATCAGTAGGTTTGTTGGCTGGTTATGGGTGTTTCTCAAATTTTATGAAGCCCCAAAATGGTTGGTTTAGTATTATAGATGGTAAACTGGATGATTCGGGGGTAACCCTATTTTGAGAAACCACCAAATGGATCTTAATGTTGCCTGCTATTGCGTGATGTTGGCCCATCATGGGGAATCCCAAAGTTACGGTGACTGATGAATACTTCGAGCGGCATCCCCTGCTTGAGTCAGGCTCATCCCAGTCCTCGTCCCCAGGATTCTTATCCTCAGCACAGCAGCTGCCGCTGCCGTGGTTGGTTGGTCGGTTGAGTGGCAATTCAATCTAGCAATGATCTGGGATCTGGAACCATCAATGTGTGAACAAACTTCACTGCAGAATAATAAGTGACAAGATAGGATGTGCAGTCAATGACAAAGACTTCATAGATGTGAAGAGAACAACTTTGGTACCGTAACTGGTTGGAGGCCCAAGTTGCTTTTTCTATCTTCCCCCTAAGGGGGTCCACTGGCTTCGCGCTGTATGTCATTCCTCTGGGACCTCGGGATGGATTGAATGTTGGTTGCGGGCACTGAGACTGAACAAGTCAACACGAAGGCCCATGTCATGGATGTTACCCCGGCAAACTGGCTGGTTGATAGGAGGTGATGTTGGCCACCTTGGGCCAGTCACAATTCGTCCCCACATTCCACAATACACCCCATAGAATCCAGATTACGCAACTCCCTTGAGTAACAAAGTAATAAACCAACCATTGTCACAAGTCACCATTTTCCTACTCCAAGAATCATCCGTGTGGTGTCACAAATGATGAGTGCCCACCAGCCAAACTTCCTCGTAGGGAGATCATCTATTTTGGGATATTCCTTGCTTATGTGAGTATACAAGCATATCTGGTTGGTGGCTGTAACCGCCCTGAAAAATCGTAGTCGATCAACTAACCCTCCCGAATATTGGTGAAGATAGTAAATTCAAACCGATATATTACCCAATTGCACACCATTGGGAAGAGACTTCTGAACAGCCTCGACTTGTTTGCAAGGCCACAACCAGTGATACCCCATAGCCGCTTCGCAACCAACCTACTTTCAGCTTACCGTTCATCCAAGTGGCCATTTCCAGGAGCTTATTTTGGATATCACCGTGCTATGTTTGTAGGGAAATCACCGCCCGCACCGATACACCATTCATCCTGGACGCCTACCCAATATCTGCATGCATAACTATGTGTATGCGTAACTATGTGTATGCGTATGTGTCCCACTTATCATCACTCAACACCCACACCGATTCCCAACAAACCCAGCGTCAGGATTCTGTGTTTGTCCCAACCCACCAGGACCTCATTCAAACAAGGCGCTGGATGCACTTGCAAAGCGGCCTTGTAATAACCCTTCCTGGGGCAGCGCAGCGTGGCGACACTCACCAGCACTTGATCTTGAAACCTTCGGGTCTTGATATTCTACAATCTCCAAAAGCTTTTCTTATCACGTCTGTATACTCTGATGGATGGATGGTCGGACAAGTGGACGGATGGATGGACGGACGGACGGAGGGACAAACGGACAGGTCAAAGGTTGATGAAACCACCCCCAGTTTGCCACAAACAGCTTGTGACATACAAGGAAACACAGGTATTATTACGGATCTAGCATTCTTGTATAGATACAATGATCTAGAGTTCTTGCACGCCAGAAGCAGCACCGAGTTCTTCTTTTTGCAAGCCGTTGCAGCCGAGCGGGACCTCCAACCACTGGCCCTCTTGGCGGATTTTTTTCTCATCAAGCTGAAAAGGACTGATCCGAGGAATGGGTCTCCTGCTCCTACTCCGAGAAATCTGAATCATACGAGGAATTTGTGCCAAAGATGTCCCCTGGTTCTGGGGATCCGTAGCAAAGAGGTTCCGGTGGACGGCTTAAGCGGATCCGAGGTCTGGGTTGCTTTCCTTTTCCATCTTTTCCATCCACGACTGCCTCCAAAACTTTTTGCACCAACTCCGGATGAGGGTAGCACTGCCTCCAGTCCTTTACCTGCCTCCCAACAAGGCAATGAATGTCCTTCTCGACGGTATCGATAAGCCCGAGGCAATGAGCCTGGATCAAACGATTAATCGAAGGCTTCTGCTTCTTGATGAACTGAATGCATTCATTTTTCAATGAGTCTATGCAGTACTCATCACACCATCGAACCAGAAACTCTACGTTCTGTCCCGAAATCTTTTGTTGACGAGCGGTTCCTGGTTGGAGAAAGCGAAGAAGGGCCTTGAATTCATTCGGGCATTTGCCAGGCAGCTCAATCCGGTGACTTTTCTTCTCAATCATCTCATGTGTCAACATCTTCTTAAAAACCGGCGAGGCCAAAATGAGGACTTGAGAGTGCGTTTGGATCTCTGTGGCCGCCTCGGCACGCAAGTCAGCCATAACTGCATAACCTAACTTCCACTATGAAAACCACTGGAACTTTGCACGGGATATAACCCTTCAATCATCATTTACATAACATCACACACGCATGAAAATGCCGGTCAACCTGCGTTGTCCGAGGCACTTCGTCATCAAAGATGACCGAAATGTCCTCCCCTCCATCAGGTGTTTCTGCCCGGGCCCTCTTTGCATCAGTGCAGTCACTAGGCACACGGCGCTTTGCCATGGCCCAAGAATGCCACAAAGCAGTGTTGCCCCCCCTGTTGTCTGCATTCTGCGAGTCCAAACCCTGCACGTGAGAGATCATGAGAATGAACAGAGCAAGTTTTGGTTGGGATGTGTCCCAACTTGGCGGTTTCTTAAAATGGGAGTCCGAAAAAATCACCCATCGATCGTCGAAAACCAACGATTTCAGGGGATGATTTGGGGGGTCCCAATCACCACTGCCCACGTTGAAGCTTCGTCATGGCCACATTGTGCATATCATAGCTTAGCTGCCATGACCCTGAGAGTCTGCAAATATCGTTAAGCAATCAAGTTGAGCCAATGGCTGTCACAACAGGAGCGAGTTGCAAAAAAAGGAATTTGGTTGTGTGCTGGTCCAGTCAAAAAAAGAACATCACCCAGAATCTCAAACATATTCAAACTATCGCAGACATCATGCTCTTGTTGGAGATCCAAGCTTGGTAAGTTTTTTCAATAGGGAGCTCCCTCCATGCTGGGGAACCTCCGGATTGAAAAAAATGATGTAGAAACATGTTCCAGTCAGGCAGGTGGGTGTTTGTGGCGAAAATGGAAGGTTGCACTCTAAAAGTCCAGACTCAAACTCTTGGTTTGACCTGAAATCACCCGACTGCACAACTTGATCGTGGATCGAAACCCATCAAATACGCACACCAACATGTCGTGCAAGATTGTCAGATTGAGAAACACGCGCGCATATGCCCCATTGGTTTCCTTGCTAAAATATGCTAAAATTGTCAGTGGGGATACGATTGCCCGACATTTCAAGCCTAAAGCCGACAGTGAGGAAACACAAGTGGTTCAAATCCCCATGTGACTAGTCATCGCCAACATGCCATCCATGACCATCCGGATGGGGCCAAGCATGAAACCTACCCCCCAAAACATCAATATTCATTCTGAACTGATAGAGAAAGCACCACGTTGCAAGCAAAATTGTTGTGTTGCCAGGGCCTCCGAAGGTAGAAGACTCCCTTGCCGAATCTATGCCGGCCAATATATGGGACCCAAAAACCAACGGGAACCAACCATCATCAACAATTTTCGGACCTGCCAACAGCTGATCTTGAGGATCCGTTGCACCCACTGGCTCTTTCCGGAACTGGCCGTAGTTTGCTACTGTGCTTCACAAACATGATGTAACTATGATGGTTGTTAGCAGCAAGCAGCAGTCAGCAGCGGTAAGCATCATGATTGGCATGGCCCTTTGGATACTCCTGGTGGCTCTTGTCTGACGGCTGGTGTGAGACTGCTCTGAGATGAATCCCACCCCGATTCCTGGTAGCAACTGGCACCAGGGTCAGCACTGGATACCCGAACGGCTCCCGGCCGCAGCTACTCAGCTGCCAAGTGACTTGATTTCTGCAGGTAGGGACCTCAGGTCTGACCCTCTGGAGACTTGCAGCTGGGCTCGCTGCGTTTACCATGCAGCGACTGCTGTTGAATCACCAGCTACTATTTACCATTGAAAGAGCTGCCTGGGCTTGATTGGTCCATGAATCATGGCTGGTTTCTCGCGAGATGAATGTAGTCCAAGCTGGTTTACAATTAATCTAATCCTAGTACCGTGCCCAAACTCTCTGTGCCAGTGACCATGCGCAAAATAACATCTGTGCCGATATGGTGCCGATGTGCACCAGCTGGGATCCAGACCCAGGCTTCACTCCAAGGATGTCGTAGTAAGAGCTGTCAACCACCTACGGAACCGGGCATTTTCAGCCATGGATTGTCATCCTCCTGAGGGTTAACCAGCTGCGAACCAGCGGATCAACTAGGGTCCGTGGTCCTTGTTGCTACTTGGATGTGCAGATGGGGTTATACCATGACAAGTATTCCTAAAAGGAAGCTTGCTCCTATAAGAATGGTTAGTGACCAAGCAGGGTGGACATCCAAGTGTCCAGTTGTCAGGGCAACCCATCTACAGCTGTCACTGGTCGGCAACAGTGACCACAGCTCACGGCTACTCCAGAGGTCTGCTTATGGCAGCGCCAAACGAACAATGCCCATACGCTACATGCAGTTGGTTATGGTTCTGATGTCAAGCTTAAATCCGCTAAGTTCACTCATGACCAACACAAGAAAATCAACCAACGGTTGCGATTCGGCCGCTGTGCTTCTTCCAGCTCCATTATAAGAAGGCTCTACCCAAGAAGATTTGCTGGTTGTTGTAATTGCAGCTAACAGTTGCTGATCGAATCAACTTCAATCTTCCTGCAGTATATCAACCAGCTCGTTATTGACCACCTTCTGGGTGTCCAAATGTCACTCCAACTTCCAACCGGTTCCCTTTGGAAAACAAAATTCATCTGGATCCCAGGGGGACTAGGGAAGTGCCAAGCGATGAACAGCACCACGAGAAAACTGCGGTCCCTATGGCTAACAATGACGAATCATCATGGTCCTCAATTATGGTTAACAACTGGTAGTGACGGGTAATGACGGGGATTATGATGGTCAATGATGGCTAGTAATGATTGATGGCAATTGAATCTTCCCTCAAAGCACTTACTGTCCCAAAATAATGAATTTCTTCTTAACGGGGGCATAGTATAGATGGGAGTATACAGCAACAGCACATATCTGAAGAATCAGTACATTCTATTGATTTATTGGATACCTTTTGCAATTCAAAATATCACTGGAAAACCCATCAACCACTAGAACGATGAAACACGTAGGAAGAATCATTCCATGAACTATAGCCCACAACAGTCAAAAATCAAACATACTCTCCCTGCTCTTGTTGGTCAATATCCAGCCAATCAAGTCTTGATGGACAATACAATGATTGCGGCCTTCCCTGTAGGACATGTGCCACATGTGCCGCTGTCTCTCTAATATCCTTAAGCACATTGGCGAAGCTTGTTGGTGAGTCATCGATTTCATAACCATCAAATGAACATTGACTAAATCCTCAATGAACCATTCGTTAACCACTTTGTAAATCAATTTATTGTCCACGAATCAACCAGTGAATTCGCTATAAACTAACTAGCTTGTAAACCATTTTACCAACCAAAGCATCAACCAGCCATGAATTGATCACTTCATAAACCAGCTTACGAACTGTCGATTAACCGACTAACCTTTGACTAGCAATTCATCGATTCATTAATCACCAATTAGCCACCTGCCATCAGTTCCGCCAGAGGCGACGTTGAGATCCGCCGGTACCTCTTTCTTCAAGCCAGCACCAAAAAGCGGAGTGTCCTCGTCCTCGGCCGCGAAGAGAGTGGAGCGCACCATGAGACCCTGACAACCCAAGATCTCACAGATGATCATCTTCACGTGGAAAGTAGAAATTTGGTGGGGTCATGTGGTCATGAACACATATATCTATAATATGAACATCATAAGTTTCATCAGAAACCATGGTGAACAAACAGTCCCGTTCTATTGGAAACTGCTCGAATAGTAACAACTCTTAGCCCTAGACATGATTTAAGCTGCGGATTTTTCTGGGTGGAGTGGCACAATGATTAACCTGGAGATTGTTATAGGCCCATCATGAATTACGGTATATGGTGGTTTCTCAAAATAGGGAGCCCAAAAAATGCTTGGTTCATTACTATAAATGATTAATAACTAGATGATTTGGGGGTACCCCTATTTTGAGAAACCACCATATCAAACCTTTAAGCATCATTAGCCAAGATCAGCTACAGTATCAATTTTACCATTTAGCCATGATTTAACTCCAGCAACCATGCTTAATGCCCACTATGAGCCTTTGCGAGCCATTGATGGTCAACTATGAGTTCACAATTTAGCATCATATCTATCATTAACCACTACTGGCCATGGTTGAACCATGAACATCCATCAACTAACCATAGCATCAATCGTAATAAACTAGCCATAAACCAGAATCTAGCCATAGACTAGCCATGGCTAACCATGGTATATGGCCATTACTATCCCTTCGTTTCTAACCATTAGTTCGTAACTAACCCACTACTATTACTAACCATTAGTTAGTTACTAACCATATCCTTGGATCATTAGTTGGTTACTAACCATTAGTTACTTAGTTACGAACCCATAGCCTTGATTACGAACCATTGGTTCGCTAATTACTACCATTAGTTTCTACTATTACTAGCCACTAGTATCAACCGTTCGCCATATCCTTGGCTTAGTGACTTCGCCACGGACACCCGCGAAGCGACCCTGGTCGGAACCACTGCCAATGTCCAGGCACCGAGTCCATATCCTCGGACAGTCCGGTGGCCTTGAGCATAGCAGGGGATGACGTAACTGGTGGTTAATCAGTGGTGAGGTATGATGATGATGATGATGATGATGATGGTGATGATGATGATGGTGATGACGATGACGATGACGATGACGATGACAATGATGCCGATGATGATGATGATGCCGATGATGATGATGATGATGATGATGATGATGGTGATGATGATGATGATGATAATGATGATGATGATGATGCTGATGATGACAATGATGGTGCTGATGGTGGTAATGATGGTAATGATAATGACAATGACGATGATGCCGATGATGATGCTGATGATAATGATGACGATGACGATGACGATGACCATGACGATGACAATGATGGTGATGATGGTGGTAATGATGGTAATGATGGTAATGATGGCAATGATAATGAGGATAATGACGATGATGATGACGATGACGATGACGATGACGATGGCGATGACGATGATGATGACCATGACAATGACGATGGCGATGACGATGACGATGGCGATGACGACGACGATGACCATGACGATGATGCTGATGATGATGATGATGATGGTGATGATGACGATGATGGTGATGACGATGACGCTGATGATGGTGATGATGATGATGATGATGATGATAATGATGGTGATGATGACGATGATGGTGATGATGATGGCGCTGATGATGGTGATGATGATGATGATGATGAGGATGATGATGATGATGATGATGGTGATGATGATGATGGTGATGATGATGATAATGATGATAGTGATGATGAGGATGATGATGATGATGATGATGATGACGATGATGATGATGATGATGCTGATGACGATGATGATGATGATGATGCTGATGACGATGATGATGATGATGATGAGGATGATGATGATGATGATGACGATGACGATGACCATGACGATGACGATGACGATGACGATGACAATGACGATGGCGATGACGATGACGATGGCGATGGCGATGACGATGGCGATGACGATGACGATGATGCCGATGATGATGATGATGATGATGATGATGATGATGACGATGATGCCGATGATGCCGATGATGATGATGATGATGATGATGATGATGATGATGATGATGATGGTGGTGATGATGATGATGATGGTGATGATGACGATGATGGTGATGATGATAATGATGATGATGATTTTGATTTTGAAGTTTGATCATGCTTCGCAGTGAATGATGCCATGGTTGATAACATGGTTAAACCATGGCTAAGGAATGGTTTGGCCAAATAGGGTGTGCGGCGTGTTGCCCGGAGAAGTGCGTGTTCACTGCACAGGCACAGCGGTTCGTGCTGTCATCATCAACATCATCAGCAACATTAACATGAGATCAACTTTGACACTAACAACCACATCATCGAAGACCCTAGGCCCTACACATTGAACGGTGCCCGAAGAAGTGTGTGCTTTTTCACTGCGCAGGTGCAGTGGTAAACCCTCAAACCTCCCAAAAACCTCAAAACCTCAAAAAAAAACAAAAATCCAAAATTCCTACAACCGAATATACCTAATATATCTCCTACATCATCTCCAGTTTGGTGCCTTGCGAGCCACCACCGGGCCCTCTCCCCCGCTCCAGCGCCTTGGCTTCCTCCTCCGCCAGGTCCACGAAGTCGTCCACCCAGTGCCCCGTTTTCGTGTCCCAGCGCCGCTGCCGTTCTTGGCGCAAGGCCTTGGGGCGCGCGAGGTCACCGGCGACCCGAGCTGGATCTGCCAGAAACAGTTGAGGTCAATGGTTGATGGGTTTTTATGGCGGTTTTATGATGGTTTTATGGAGGTTTTATGATGGTTTTATGATGGTTTCTATGATGGTTTTATGGTGGTTGATGGTCTTTTAGATGTGTAACAACTCAATGGTTGATGGCTTTTATGGTGGTTTTACCTCTTGCTGGTTGGTTATGAAGAATCTCAATTGATTGGCTGGTTTTAGAAGGCCTCTAACTAAAGCCAAAATGGTGGTTACACTAGTGGTTTCTGGTTGTTTCAATGATTGGTGTCAACATACTGGTGGTTACTGTGCTTCAAACCATAGAAACGACGGTGGTTACAGTCACAGTTGTGGTTGATTTGACTAATTAATGATACTTGTCTAATGGCTGATTAAGAGTTACTCATGGTGAATTGATTGATTCACTGGTCGCAGTGGTCTAACCATGGTTGATGGTGATGGACTAAGCATGGTGGTTCACTGATGCTTACTGACTACATAATGGTTATGGTTGATTAATGGTTGATGGATAAATCATGCATACCAATGGTGAATTGATTGATTCACTGGCTGCTGGTAGTGAATAATGATTACTGATGGTAGTCACAGTTGTCTTTGATTAATGGTCACCTGCAAACTGATGGTTGACTGATGGTGAACTGATGCGTGAATTGCTGCGTTATTTAATGAATGATATCTGTTTTCAATGGTTTAACCATGGCCAACTATAGCTTGTTGAAGGGACAACGATGAGTACCACACTGGGTCCGACACAACATGCCATGGCTGCAACTCCCAAAGCTCAAGCGGAACACTGCTCAGTGACCATGATGGTTGGCTGTGATTACCTATCATTTACCAATGACCAGTATGTGCCCACCAGTATCTGACTGGTATCTAACTGTTCTTTAACCGCAACCATTATCACCAGCATTCCTCGGTATATTGGGTGTCATTCTTTCTATGTATCCCCGATTGTTCATTCAAATCATTCAACCGTGATTTGACACTTGGCATCATGGAAATGACCCTGACCCTTTCACCAACATTCTTACCCTTTAGCCACCACTACTCATCCAAGCATACTATTCACCATCATGAAATCATGGAAAAATCTATAAGCCATGGTGAACCACCATCATTCAACCCCAAGTCACTCAATCAGCACAATTTTGCCATGAGTAACCGATGAAGCAATTTCACCATTGATCCAACCATAGGTTCAACCAATTTCACCCTGGTTTCACCATGTTTGAAACAACTATAACTCACTAACAAACAGTATCAACAACCATAAACCGTACAAAAACCATCACAAATCACTATCAAAACCATCTGAAACCACTATCAAATCAAATTAAACCACTATTTTCACCACTACCAACCACAATAAACCACCTTTAACCACCTTTAACCACCATCAACCACCATGAATTCACCCTGATCCACCCCTCCTTCCCCCAGCGTCATGCCCGCGCCTCCGGGGTGTTGAGCACGCCGCGCACCAGCTGCGCGCAGCCCGCCGCGGAGCCGCCCACGGCGAGGCCCAGGGCGCAGCCGGGGCCCCTCCAAACGCCCAGTCAGGGGTTGGGGGAGTTGAGGGGTTGGGGGGATGGGGGTTGGTGGATGGGTTATGTAAGGGTTGGGGAGTGATGGTTGGGGTGATTGGTGATTGGTGATGGTTGATGGTTGGTGAGGCTGGTGATGGTTGGTGCAGCGCTTCAACATCCAAATGATGGTTCATCCAGGTGAATGGTGATGCCTTCAAGCCAACCAGGGATGATGGTGGTACATGGTGGACAACCGGGGTGATTGTTGTGAGTGATGGTCAACTGTATGGCTTCGCCGACCATGGATCATAGTGGATAATGAATGGTTGATGGTTAGTAGTGGGCATCATGGTTATATAATGGCTCAGGAGACTACATGGTTACTGATTGGTTGACTAGAAGATATTAAATGTGGGACACTTAAAATAGTTGAATCGTTGGCCGGCTCACGAAAGGTTGCTGTGAGTAATCATGTGATGACTAAATTGTAGCAAGCTGATAGTTAAGAGTTCATGGTTAGCCCGATTATTGATTCTTGATCATCAATGGCAAATGTCAAATAGTTGGTGGTTCATGGTGTGTCAACAGGTATTCAACGGGTGTATGTGGCAGGTTCAAGTGGCGACAATGATGACCAATTCACGGTACAACGATGATGTGAGACCGCTCGTGATGGTGAATGCCACCAAACATGTACCGCTACATCATGTAACATCCATCATGCTAATTTCATGATATCAGCCCTGCCAAGAGCAACAACTGGTGGAAACCAACTTTCACAAACCAAACCCGGTCATATAACCTTCATTAACCACTATCAACCATTGACTCTCACGAATTACTAGTCATTCTCAACCACTATTAACCACTAATCAACCATGGGTGGTTCAACCACCAACCCCCGGTCGAAAACCCGCAAAATCCCGCCAGGTCATCACCAGCTTCACCAACCCCGACCCCGACCCCCCATGGCCCATCCGTGCCTCGGACAAGCCCACGGCCGGCATGGCCACCAGCGCAGCGCCCCCGGCGGCGAAGCCGGCGCCCGCACAGGTGAGGCCTGGCGTGCTGATGGGGTTACCATCGAAGGGTTGGGAGCAAGTTGTCACCAAGTTGTGATGAGTTGGTGATGGGAGTGATGGTATTTGTATGGTATAAATGAATGAATAAATAAATAGATAAATGAATGAATAAATAGATCAACAAAAAAATACATTCATCGCAATCATACAGGCATTTTCACTTGTGATTCAGATCAAGTCAGTATTGAGACTACTAGTTTATTAAAGGTATTCCAAGTATGTGTGTTTTTATTTCATAAAACCATGGTAGAATGGTATGGCCATGGGTCAGTTCACCATCCCCAGCTGTTCACATCCAACAACCGTGGGATGGGTTCACCACTACCATGACGACACCGCCGGCCTGAGCCCAAGCCCTCCAGCAGGTCCCGAGGTCTGGTGGCATCCAACAAACCTGCAGACGTGGCGACCCTGGGAGGCGCCACCCATGTGGAGCACTGGAGAATGGTGGAGGATGGTTGATCATGGAGGTTGATGAGCTGTTTGATGATGATCGATTTCTGGGTGATGAGATGGTTGATGATGAATTTATGGTGATCAATTTCTTGGTGATGAGCTGATTGACGATCAGTTTCTGGTTATGGATGGTTCATGATCAGCTGTTTTGGGTTTTAGTGGTGAATTGATGGTCGATCAATGGTTAATTGATGGCTAATTGGTAGTGAACAGTGGTTGACTCATGGCCAACAATAACTTGTTGACTTGTGGTTAACAAAATCTATAGATCTAATGGTTAAGCCCTATACACCCATGGCTAATTATATGCACATATGTAAAGATGTACATGTATATACAATACACATCGGATAGTTATGTATATTGTAGAAAGTAACTGTTAATAGCAATCCAACACGATCCAAATGATCAACCATCAAAAAATCATCTTCACAGAGCTTGATCAGCCATCAACGCTTTGCCGCTGCGCCCAGTTTCGCCTGGCTCAGCCTCAGGCTCAGAGGGTTCCTTCTCGACAGCCTGGGAAGCGCTGGTTTCCATATCAGCTGTTAATCGTCTTAATACAAATGGTTCTAGCCACTATCATCACCCACTATCAATCGCTATTCTAACAACTATTATAGAACCTCTCCTAAAACCACAATTGCAACCACTAGGGTGAATTAACCATTATCAACCACTGTTATAACCATTGTTAACAGTTCTGGTCCGTGAAAGGTGAAAAGGCTGATCGGTTCGCAGTGAGGACGAAAATTCTGTGTACCATTCGCTCAGAATGGTGTACCAAAGAAATGAGTTTTTTCTTAAAATAGAGTATCCCAAAAATGGTTCGTTTATTAGCTTTTAAATGGTCAATAGCGGATGATTCGGGGTTGTGCATATTTTGACAAGCCGCCAAATGAATTGTTGTTTAATGTTGGTTCCCAACACTTTGATGTGTCATTCCCATTTCCAATGATATGTTTTTCCGCTAGATAGTACAGTATATCATTGCTGGTGCCCTGAAAAATTGTTGCTGCATAGGTTTTCCTCTAAATTAACCACTATTATAGCCACCACTGTAACAACAGTTATAATCCACTATAAAATCACTAATATGATTGTGAATAATCCACTAGTTATCAACCATTCCTGTAACCACTAGTATAACCACCAATTATACCCACTATTATGTGGGATTATTGTGATGTAAGATTGTTATGTCAGATTATAGGTGATTATTGTCAATTATCATCCAGTATGACCACCAGCACAACCACAAGTATAACGATCCAGTAATCATCAACAACCACCAATGAGCAACCACCATAATCTCGTGGTCATATTAGTGGTATTTTCCTCCAGTATGACCACCTAACTATCTACCACGAGTAGTCATCAACCACCAATGAGCAGCCCCGCAGCCAGTGCCCGGCCTCTCGGCGGGGCACCATAGCAGTGACCGAGACGTTCGAGACGTCCGGCGCCCTGCAGCACCAAAGGCTTCATTTTGTCAGCTATCATTGAGATGGCAATATCCTATGGTGGTTTCTTAAAATAGTTGGTTCATTACTATAAATGGTTTAATAATAGGATGATTTAGGGGTACCCCTATTTTGAGAAACACCCATAATATGGCTATGGGTCAATATTAACCATCAATAATGGCTTATAATAACCAACCTAACCATAAGGAAAACAATGGCTAATGATAGGGAAACCAGGGGTACGGAGTTTTGACCCACAGCAATATAAGATGACACTTATGTAATGATGCCGAATCTTAACGATGAATAGTATCATGGACCATCATTGGCCATGATTACAGTAAGCATCATTGATCATCATTGAGTCATTAACCATCATTGACATAATCAATATTGTTCATAGGCCAAATGTGTTCATCATCATTTCGGGTGCCCAGGAATGGGTGCATCCCCAACCCACTTCAGGGGTTTCGAGGATAAACCACAAATGTATCGTTGTCATAGCACACAAAATATTGTGTGCTTATCCCCAGCAAGGTTGGGCATTGATTGGCTGTATAGGGGCTATTGGTTACCAAAATCGATCATCCGTTGAATGATCAGTTGGTGATGGTTCTTTACTGGTGCTTGAAATGGGTGTTTCTAATGTCAAAGGGGGCCCACCAGTTAGTATCCACTTGGTTAATTAACCTCACTCACTCACTCACACACTCCGTAGGGCAGCCGTCCACGTCCAAGCAACTAAGAAAAATGCCTTAGTGTACAACCTCGGAAAAAAAAGACACTAAAGCAGGCAAAAACTATGTATAGGTGGCTGCTGGGAGAAGCAGGAAGCCTGCATCACTAAGCGATTAATTAACCATTTACAGTCATAATGGTTAACTAGCTTAGTAAATGGTTAAATGTTAACTAGGGTTAGCCCCACTACTAAGTGATTAATCAACCATTAACCTGCATCACTAAGTGATCATCCATAGCTTTGGGGCTCCGTATGGCTTGAGAAACCGCCAAATCTACCAATCTCCATCGCTGGGCACAGCGGCACGGCCGGATTTCCACCTCTGTGGAAGCTCCTCCGGAATCGTGATCTCCACGCGCGACAGGCGCGGATCCAGGGACAACACCTGCGGCAGGAGATCGATCGACTGGAAGTGGTGCTGCTGGGATCATTGCCGAACCATTTTTTGTAATTTTTCTAGATGTATACATATAAAAGCCAAAAATTCAACCATTGTTCTGCAGATCACATGTCACATCTGCATGATATACAAGCTAGCAATCCAACCATCTTTCTATAGAAGCTAAAGGTATGCAAAGACAGCTATCTGGTCATCAACTATTTGTAGTTGCTGGGACTGCAGCCCACTAAAGAAGCCGATAGTTCACATACATGTGAAGTGGAACAATCCCAGCACTACACATCAAAACCAAAAACCTACCCTGTGAGTTTCATATACATAAGCCAAGTGCGAACACATAGGGACATAAAAGCATCAACTATTCAGAGTTGCTTGGTTTGTCATCCAGCCATCTTCATTGGTTGTGGATCAAAACCCAACCGTACTAGTACCTCCTATAGTGAGTGTGCCAAACCCAACCCAATAGCTGCCTTCGTCTGTTCACAACTGCCCATGTTCGATGACATGTTTGATCCATCCCCAAAAACCTTCAGTAAGTTCGCAACCAACCTACCCACCTACCAACCAACCCACCTACCTACCAGCCTACCAATCAACCAACCAACCAACCAACCACCCGAAGCACCTTCCACGGGTCCCCGCCTTCAGCAAGGGATTGTCGAACTCCAAGCTGGGAGCCTGGGCAAGAGCAAGCTGAAAATAGTGCGATGGACATGGCTTTGTGCCGATGGTTTCTGTTAATCTTAATGTTAATCAACCATATGGGTTTATTGATATGGGTTTATTGATATGGGTTTATTGATATGGGTTAATTGATATGGGTTTATTGATATGGGTTTATTGACGTTAAAAAGAAATGGCTAACCCAAGTGGGTTAGTTTTGTGGATGGTTTATATTGGTTCATGGGTGTAGTAACATTCATGTGTGAATCACTTGGCTAGTGCTTAACCGCCATGGCACTCCGCTACGCATGTCTGTCCGCCCAGGGGCCTGCAGCCATTCCTGGTGCAACTCAGCGGGCGCTGCGCCGCAGAACGCACGAAACGCGACCTGCGAAGAACGAACTGGAGCCCGGTGCGCGCCAAGCGCAGGCAAGAGGTGATTTATGGTTTTTCATGGTGGGTGATGGTTGGTGATGGTGGTTGATGGTGATATGTGGTTGGTTGCGGTGGGAATGATCGTTCTATTTTCATATTGGTGCTTCATGTTGGTTCATGCTTAAGTGATGGCTAAGTAATGGTGAACTGATTCGTGATGGTAGTGGCTCATGATGATTCGTGGTGATCATGGTGGTGAAGGGTTGCAGCAAGTGGCGACTCCAACACATTTAGATCTTGTCAATGGCTTGTGGTCAAATGCTACGGCAAAGTTTGAATGTCTTGGGTGTTCATGTCGGGCTCATTAAGCAATGTTCACCATTGATTCACCATTATTTAGCAATTCTTAATGACATTTTTTGCCATTGTCATCAACCAAATCATTGACCCACATCCAGCAACCAACGGCAGCATTGATTGACCATCCCAATCGCCACCTGCCCAGTAATGGGATGAGAAAAGACCACGCTGAGGTACACGGTGTACCTGGCGCGAGGCCGGTCCCGATACGCCGCACTTGTCGGCCGCGCCATGGATGGTCGTGGGTGATGACGATGATGATGATGATCATCATCATCACCACCATCATCATCTAATATTCAGTCCATGGTTAAGTAGGGGATACGCCAAACCAACCATCGGCAATGATGAGAACTACTCCAATCCCTGCTGTTCGGCAAGGTAGCTCAGCACAACTTTCGCCGGCGCACGACTTGTTGACATACCAGAAAAGTCCACTGATGCCGTACAAGTAGTCCGTGTTGCCTAAGCAGTCATGGCAGCAATTCCCCAATGGCACATCACCACGGATGGAATGGTGGCTCGCAGTCAGTGACCAGGAATTCAGCAGCTCAGCATTGGATATACAACAGCTGTCAGCACCCCCTGCATAAGTGGATTTGGCACAGGCAATACGGCTATGGGTCATTACTAATCATCCGAAAAGGGGGGGTAGGTGAACAGCTGGGGTATCAGGTTTTGACTCCTAGCCACACGGGGGTACACTGTCCAGCCAACCCATCGTGCACGCAGCTTCCACTGCCCAAGACACAGAGCTTCAAGGTCGTGCTCTCACCAGCAGGTAAGCCTTGGTGCTGGTCATGTTTCTGCCATCCGAAAAAAAAAAAAACACATCTTGAAAATAGAAGAAAGTGGATTTGCTTGTCTATACAAATAGAAGAATGTCATGCCTTGGATTTTACATTGTTCGTCCTCTCTGCCTCTTTAGCCTTCTGTAAATCCTAGATATGCTTGGAATTATAAAAGTTGAAACCACCGACCAGTTGTGCTGGCGTCTTGATCGCACTGACCATTAGGGTATCAACGGATAAAGGTTCAACAAGCAACAAGCACTGCGGTGTTGCTGGTGGTGGGAAAAAATCACAGCAAAACTTTATGTCCACTCTCATCCTACTACTGACATTTATGGAGGCCAGCCAACATTGAGAATCCTTGGGAATTGCATGGGGATTGAACTTCCCCAATTCGTTGAAGAAGCACAAACTGTGTAGGCAAAAACCGATCCGCTTTGTGTCATTCAACGAAGATGTTTCCCCAATTTCACATGGTGCCACAACTATGAACACATTTGTCGCACATGTATCTATGAAGATAGGATATGTTGATGCACTTATAAACTCAGATATACATCTATACACACATATGTGCAAATGCAAATATTTACACCTACATTTCTGTATCGTCATATTTCCATACGCGTGGTGTATCTGCTTGCATAAACCACGTGGTCACATCCAACCGGGCATAAACGACGAACCCCCCTCGGCAAGGCACGCTCTGGAGGAGCTTCCAGCCAACTGCCATATCTGAACCAGTCATTCTCGAAGACAAAATCTTCATCAGACCTGCGGGTTGGTCTGCAGACTTGAGGCTGGATTCATGGCGAATGGTTGGTTGTATGATGATGAATTATTGTCAATGATGGTGGGTGATGATGATGACGATGATTATTGGTTGATCATGGTTTGTTTGCAACTGTTCGTGCTGGCCTCCCAGTGGTGTAACCTGATGGAAGAATGTAATGGCACACTTCGGAATTTCAGCAGCATTCACAAAACAATCTCTTTGGGAACACAACTTGTCCCTTTCAAAATTTCAGATTTCTCAGCTGGCCTGAAGCACTATCATAGCGCAGGACATCACCGTTCAACCATTGACAGCATTTTCGGGGTGCAGGTGCATGCACAGGGCGTCAGCTGATGGTAAAGTCAGTCCTGAAAATCAGAAAAGCTAGAAAGGATGGGGAATGATGCTGGAATTCATGGCCAATGGTGGTTTATTATTGGTACTGGTATATATTGGTGCTTGGTGATGCTTGGTGATGGTTGATGATGCCTATGAGCTTCAATATGGCTATGTTATACCCAGACCCTCATCGGTTTGGCTTGTGAAACCTACCCTATCAATTGTTCTTTATTATCTCTTATTAATCACTGTAATCCCCTATTAATAACCATTCTCATTGGTTATTAAGCCACATCCGTTGACTCTTGGCTTCTCATGGCTGTGGCAGCGCGGACCCCACCTGTTTCGCACCTCCACATACAGCTGCCGCGGAGGATCAGCACAGGATGTCCTGCACGGCTTTCTCGGGCAGCGTCCAAGTCACTAGAAAGAAGCAACAAGACAAGAAATAACTGGTTGGTGACTTGTTGCTTCTTAGTGACTTGACTCGTTACTATCATTACTGTTGGTGGTTATATCCCATGATAATAATGGATGCCCTCTGGCAATCAAACATTGCAATGGAATAATAGCCATTCTGTATATAAACAATCTGGAAATGTTGGATTATCTGTGGCTATGTTAGATTCCCAAAGAGTAATGATCATAGAACCTGACGGATAATGGCTGATGAGGATACTAATAGTCATCAACGGAAGAATGATGATGGTAGTCATACTGATAGTGGGGGTCACAATGATGGATCATCATGTTCATATTATGCCTCCGAAGCCAATACCCAACAATGGTGCTGAAGAACCAGCAATAATAGTGGCCACCTGCAATTCACATCCGATAATGCTGAGTAGAAGTGATTTGGGAGGTTGATGGTGCTTAAGCCACTGGATCGGAGCCAAGCACCACCAACGTTGTGAGGGTTGGTTCTGATCGTGTGATTCATGGTGGTACTAACACCATGATTCGGTGATTCTGTCCATCAACCTGGCGATGGAAAATCCACCAGCTATACTTGGTGGCTTATAGATTCCTTGCTAAAAGTTCGAAAATTGAAGTGGCTAAGATGGTAAATCAACCATATCTCAAAAAGGCTAAGAATCTAAGTTCGTGGCTGGGTTCGCCACCAAAACATGTCACGATCTTCCAGCTACAGCGCCAGGTCAACCAAACTTGAAACCGCCAAGCAATGCTGGTTGCTGAACAGGTACCACACACTCATGCGCCATAGAGGGGGCAGTAAAATCATGGAAAATCCCTCCAGAATAGCCAACCAACCAAGCAAGCAACCACCCAACCACCCAACCAGCCAGCCAACCAGCCAACCAGCCAGCTAACTAAGCCGCAATCAATGTGGGTGGATCCCAGCCCTGCCATCCTTCTGACAGCTGAAGGGCACCATGGTGCAGCGTTCAAACGCTTGCTGAAGTCCCGCGACAGTCGACCTGGTGGCAGAACTGGCTCTGAAACTGGTGGATCGATCTTCTGGTTATACATCCAACTGCTGGTTTAAAGTACAATGGTCATCTCAGTAAATTCAACCTGGTTAATCTGCTTGATCTACAATGGTTATCAATGGTCAACTTGTCAATAAGCATCAACCTATCCATCCAACCAAACCAACCAACTAACCAATCAACCAACCAACCAACCAACCCAATCAACCCAACCAACCAACCAACCAACCCAATCAACCCAACCAACCCAACCTAACCAACTCACCAACCAATCAACCAACCTATCCCCCTCATCCACCAGCACCACCGGGCCCCGGCCGCGCCTTGGGCGTGGTCCGGCAGCAGCACGCAGCGCAGGACGCTGACCTCCGCAGTGCCCACGTCCAGCAGCTCCCAGGTGCCTTGGAGGCGCCAATGGTGGAGGTTTGGAGGGGATAGGTGGGGATGATAATGACCAGTGGTTAATAATGGATAAACAGATGATTATCCACTGGATGATAATGACTAGTGGTGAATAATGTCTAACTAGTGGGTAATGATTAATAACTAGTGGTTCATGATAATGATTATGGACTATAATAGTCATAATAATAGATAATGGGGATGATTGATAATGATTTATTAGCCAATTATTGACTATAGGGGATGATCATGACTAGTGGGTAATAGTGATAATGACAACGTTTAATTATAAACTAATGGTCAATAATGGTTGATAATCAACTGATGGTTATAAACAAATGGTTATAACCTAGTGTATAGGAATGATATGACTAGTAATTAATAATGATTTATAATAATGATTGATAATAGATGATTATAGTGGATAATGACTTATAATAATAATTTATAATAGTGGATGATGATTAATGATTGGCTAAACCAATACTATCAAAACCATGATCAACCCCTATAAACCAGTGATTAATAATGATTTATTAGCCAATTATTATCATTAACCACTCTGGTAATTAATAATGATTTATACTAGTGGGTAATTAATGATTTATGATAGTGGTTAATAATCAATAATGATAGGTTACCAATTAATAGTTACCAATTTATAATGATTTATAATAGTGGTCAATGATAATAATTGGTTAAAACTATGGTTGATAAACTAATGGCCAGCGATTAATTGTATAAACAACGATTGATTGTTTATTATCAACCATTAAACAATGGTTCATAAACATTAAATGGGTTAACAATGGTTTTAAACAACGTTTAATTATAAACTAATGGTCAATAATGGTTAATAATCAGCGAATGGTTAAAAACGAATTGTTATAACCTAGTGTATAGGAATGATGTGACTAGTAATTAATAATGATCTATAATAATAGTGAATCATGACTGGTGCTTAATGATTAATAACTAGTGGGTAATGATTAACTTTATGGATGACAATGACTAGCGCTTCATATAGGTTAATGATATGGATTTATAAAGGGATAGATGGGGATGATCATCGTTAACCTTCATTGAGCGTCATCAACCATCATAAGCCCTCACTAGCCACCACTAACCCCTGTCATCAAGTATCATTCGCCATCCGTACAATATCACCGCTGACCCCGCCAAAGCACAGCCCTCGGCCTTTCGCAGTTGCCCCACCGCCGGCACTTCTGGAGCCTTCCTTAGGGCAAGCAACTATGCTTATACAAGTAAACTAATAGTTCTAGGACAATTCAAAGTTGATAGTATTAGTAATTGTAACTTGGAATAGTGTTGTGCAAATACATTTACAACTATGGACAATACAATGCATGTAAACAGCTGACAATAGTATTACACTAATCAATGATAATAGTTGACAAATAAATATAAGACAGTTGTTGACAACGCATAAATAGGAACAAAAAATGATCGCTATGAATACTCGTCATCTGAATAAAGCTCTGGTTTTATGGCAATGTCAAAGCTTTTGGCTACAATTTTTTCCTGGTGCAGGGTTAAGGTCAACGATTGATTCATGAAGTATGGTTGTGGTGATTCACATTGATTGGTTCATTGATCAATTGAAATTGTTTGGTTCATTACTAAACTATCAATTAAGGTCAACTATTGATTGAAATTTGTTTGGCAATCTGGCGTTGATTGGTTCATAACGTCTTCTGGCTTGTCTACATACCCCCAAGCAGCGCTCTCGAAGTCACTAGAGGTCACCTGCGGCATTTTTGGGGTGAGTACGAGTCATTCATCCACATGTCCTGATGCTCCTCTGTGGCTCCTCCGATTGCAGAATGCGGATCTTGGTCGTCCCTTTCTACGCTGATAAAGCAGCCAACCCACCAACCCACCAACCCACCAGCCAACCGAGCTCAAACAACTCAACCAACCCACCCACCTCAAACAACAACTCAACCACTCAGCTACAGCCACTTTCTCTCGGTGTCCAGTCGCAGCACCCCCATGAACCAACAAACCCACTGCTTCTGCAAGGCGCTGTAGCAACTCAGCAGGATCCCTCAACCTGATAGGACCACCAGGGGGCCGGTGGACGACACAGCTATGCTATGCCACGATATGATGACACATATCTACTTAATCTACCTGCAAATGCTTACAGTATACACATCTAGATGTATCACGTGTTTAACAATCTTCAGTACGTTGAAGTGTTGCTACCAAATGATTGCCATTGTTGATAGAAAAGCGGACAATGATATAACATGTCAGGCATTTGTGAGAGACTGGCAAATCATCCGGAAATGGCAGGTGAAAAGTAGGATTCGAAACTTTGGTTTTGACTGAAATCCCGGCACTAAGACTTAACAGTGGTAGTATGAAACAGTATCTCTATCACATGCAGCGGATGATCAGCATTGGTTCGTCACTGATATCCCAAGACTAGCACATCACTTACAGTCTTGGTAGGGAAAAGATCCAGCTCAGCAAATGATCCTTTCGCGCACACAGTCACAGGTGCCCCGTGGTTTCCCTGGAGCTCTGATGGAGATACAGGAGATTAGCATCGCACTAGTCATTGCTGAGAGAAAAATCCCTCACCGATCCTATTTTGTCACCGGTGAAAGTGGCAGTTGACAGTTGGCTGTTAACTATCTCTGATCGCACACGAGGTGATACTTGCGATGGTGCCATGAGGGAGAGCATAGTTTTCAACCCAAAAAACCGCTAGAATGATAGGTCTACGGCTCAAACGTGGAGTGCCAAGTTGGTGCAACAAGTCATTGGCACCGAAGGCTTAGAATTGAGAGCCCCCAAGCCGCTGTGTATCATCATGCTTTGGGATAGACCCACCAGTGGCTGATACCAAGGCGTAGCAAGGGTAGTGACATCATGAACCAAGTTCGTTTATCCATCATTGGCAATGATCATCATCTGGCTAACCATCCATGATTGTTCGTGATGACCATCATAAAAGATTGTTGTAAATATGTCTTGCTCGGTCATTTTGGGATGGTTGGAGGGAACCCCAGAGCTGACGGTACTGGCTTATTAATACGGATCTATCATTGACCAACGACGGTTGCTTTCTCTGAAAGATATTGGACAACCGATGGTCTTACCCAGTGACCGCCCAAGCATCCACCATTCTTCACCATCCACCCGTCTTCAGCGTTGACCGTTCTTAATGACCCACCAATATCAACCATCATATGCCATGAACCTCAATCAAAAGCCAGCATGAAGTATCCAACCACGACAATTCATCATCCCTACCATCATGGTGTTCCATCATGTTGGCTAAATGGCAGTGGGTCAAAACCCTTAGTCCCCCTGGTTCCCCCATCATTAACCATTGTTTTCCCTATTATTGGTTGGTTATTATCCCCTATCATCAATGGTTAATATTGACCCATAGCCATGTATAGCTGGTATATCCCCTACTATTGTTGGTTATTATCCACCATTAAACAGCTATTAACCATTGGTTGGTTGGTTAATATTGACCCATAGCCAAATAAAAGCCCATCATTTCCCGGTCTCCCCTACCATCTCCCTACCATCTCCGAGAAACTGCAGATGAGCTCCGAAACGACACGTGAAGCAACAGACTCCGAGCAAAGGACAGGACACCTCAGATCCGGAGAACCCAACCCGCACGGCTGATGGGTCAATGAGGGTGGGACATTCATGGTGAGCAATTCTTAATGTTCATGCTTAATTGGTGATGGCTCTTAATCCTTTCAATTGTCTTCAATGTAATAATAGCTTCGTTGTTAATAAATATTGGTTATTAGTCAGCCAAAGGGTTCACAACTTGGAAGACTTCCAGACACCACAGCCGGACCCACCATCTCCAACCCCGGCTCTTCGTGCTGCCGTGGCTACAAGCAAACATAGAAACTTCCTGTGGTCTTCGGTGCGATAGGTCACCTGGGTCACGCAGCTGGGCTGAATCGATCTGAATCAATGCCAACACCTGGGCAAAGCATCGCCCAGCAAATGCTGGGGCATGGGCCCAAAGGTGCTGTTATGTGAAAGTACTTGAAGATGTGAGCTTTTGGCAGAATTCATGCCACCAGGTGCATTCCTCAATCAATGCACTGGTCCAGGCACTCCCAACAAAGCTCACAAGTCATGTGATCTGAACCGTGAGACTATGTCCATCGATGGTGTATCCACAGTTGTGGCTGTGTCCTATGATCTCTTCCTTTTCAATATCAGCCTGACGAGTCTATGTCTTTGACACATCATGAAAAATGAAATCAAAATCGCAGGATGTGTCACCCAACATGAACAGGCAACATGATTTCATTTTTCACCTATGATCCAGGCAAAACATAGATGATCCTAGTTGCCCAGGATCCTCACCCAACATTAACACGTAACAGAGGCAACAACAGCAGCAGCCATTTCAGCGGAGCGCCCAACCCGCGGATCTGATGAAGCCCACCAGGTGAGGGCATCCCGTGCAACTAGTCATTCTCATTGTTGTTGGGAGTTGGGCAACAAATGACTATGTGTCAATATCAACCAACAACAATAGCGGATAAGAACCAACAAAACTATAGGGAAAACAATGGTCAATGACTCATAGCCACATAAGAAAGGGCCGAAATCCAACTTCCGGGATGGTTCAGAGGTACCAACACAAGCCTTGGCTGGAGCCTTCCAAATTGGACCCATGTGTTCAGCCGCGATCCAACAGGTGTCTCCACGTTTTATCCATAGGAGGCTTTGATAGGCTCGAGAACTCCTTTCAAAACAATCTACTTGAACTACTTCCCTCCATATTCGAAGTCTAGATTGGTCAAATCTGGTCACAAGCTTTTGGCTCTCTTGGTCACCCACACCGTCCAGCAGCGTCCAGTGACATATCCAGAAAGGCCATGGGTCCAGGAATGGCTCTCCAGTTCAAGGCCTGCGTCCTTGCAAAAACACAACGGCATCACAAGCTGGGGATGTCGTCACGTATTCCGTGATGTATAAATCATTTAGTGATGATAACAATAGATGAGCCAGGTTTGTGCATAAATGCTGGTACTTACTAACCATCCCACATCACAAATACCTATTGACACGTATGGCTATGGGTCAAAACCCTGTACCCTCGGTTCCCCTATCATTAACCATTGTTTTCCCTATAGTTTTGTTGGTTATTATCCCCCACGAAAGTTGGTTGATTGACTGCTTGACCCATTGCCATACATAGCTGGTATATATCCCCTATAGTTGTTAGTTATCATCCCCTATCATCAACCGTTAACCAGCTTAGTTGTTGGTTGGTTAATATTGAAACCTCATATTTTGTTGCTTATTATACTCTATTAATAACCATTAACCAGCTAGTATTGGTTGTCAACTGCTTGACCCACGGCCATCTAATTGGTATATCCCCTGTTATTAACCATTATATAACCAGCTAGAAATCACTATTGGTTGGTTGGTTAACTGCTTGACCCAGCTCGCCACCTTTGAGGTGCCCAGCCGCAGCTGGGCCCAGAGCTGCGTCCTCTTCAATCTCTTCGATGCGTGGACCAGCCTGAGCCGAGCATGAGGCAGTGAGGCAACAGGAGGGTAGCTGGGACCAGCCACAAACTTCCATCATCATCACCATATCATCATCATCATCTCCATCATCATCACCATATCATCATCATCATCTCCATCATCATCCCCATATCATCATCATCATCTTCATACATCATCATCATCATCATCATCACCATATCATCATCATCATCATCATATCATCATCATCATCACCATATCATCATCATCATCATCACCATATCATCATCATCACCATACCATCATCATCATCATCACCAAATCATCATCATCATCTCCATCATCATCACCATATCATCATCATCTTCATACATCATCATCATCATCAGCATCATCATCATCATCATCACCATATCATCATCATCATCATCTTCATCATCATCATCACCATACCATCATCATCATCATCACCAAATCATCATCATCATCTCCATCATCATCACCATATCATCATCATCATCATCTTCATACATCATCATCATCATCATCATCACCACATCATCATCATCATCACCATATCATCATCATCACCATATCATCATTCATCATCACCATACCATCATCATCATCATCACCAAATCATCATCATCATCTCCATCATCATCACCATATCATCATCATCTTCATACATCATCATCATCATCACCATATCATCATCATCATCATCACCATATCATCATCATCA
>VSDK01009918.1:48548-72810 GCA_009767595.1 Symbiodinium kawagutii
CATCATCATCACCATATCATCATCATCATCATCATCAGCATCATCATCATCTCCATCATCATCACCATATCATCATCATCTTCTTCATACATCATCATCATCATCATCATCATCACCAAATAATCATCATCATCATCATCACCATATCATCATCATCATCATCTCCATCATCATCACCATATCATCATCATCTTCTTCATACATCATCATCATCATCATCATCATCATCATCTTCATACATCATCATCATCATCATCATCATCATCATCTTCATACATCATCATCATCATCATCATCATCATCATCTTCATACATCATCATCATCATCATCATCATCATCATCTTCATACATCATCATCATCATCATCATCATCATCATCTTCATACATCATCATCATCATCATCATCATCATCATCTTCATACATCATCATCATCATCATCATCATCATCATCTTCATACATCATCATCATCATCATCATCATCATCATCTTCATACATCATCATCATCATCACCATTTCATCATCATCATCTCCATCATCATCACCATATCATCATCATCATCATCATCATCTTCATACATCATCATCATCATCACCATTTCATCATCATCATCTCCATCATCATCACCATATCATCATCATCATCTCCATCATCATCACCATATCATCATCATCATCTTCATACATCATCATCATCATCATCATCATCATCACCATATCATCATCATCATCATCATCATCATCACCATATCATCATCATCATCTCCATCATCATCACCATATCATCATCATCATCTTCATACATCATCATCATCATCACCATACCATCATCATCATCATCACCATATCATCATCATCATCTCCATCATCATCACCATATCATCATCATCATCTTCATCATGAAAGTCATCTATATAAACTCCGGTGGTCATATTCCTAATGCAGCTTACTGATTTGATCAACCGCCAACCAGCTTCGTCATCCCAGGCCGCTGGGCCATCCTGGGCCATCCTGGGCCATCCTGGGCCATCCTGGGCCATCCTGGGCCATCCTGGTCCATCCTGGGCCCTGACCCATCCACCACCGTGGAAGAACTCGCCAGCCAAGCATAAGCGACCGAACTCAGAGCCTCAAAAGCCAGAGAGAGAGTGTGAGGAAATTGTGCTGCTTGGCCTCGGCAAAAAGAATGATTAATTCATGATCAATTACTGTATATTGTATAAGATTATGATTATATTAATGATTACTGTATATTGTATAAGCAAACGATTGCTAAGGTGATTGCTGTATATTGTATGAGATTGTTTTGCAAAAATCTTTTAGTCTGACGGTAGTTGATCACGTCTATCTGTGTGATTCTTGTTGTTTTGATTCGAAAGGGTCAACCAAAATATGATTTAATTTCACTCATGACAACTCAGATTTGTTCCTAGAGGGTAATCAACCATCACCAAGCCACAAGATTTCTGGCGCGGTGCCAACCCGTGGAAGCATTGATGCTGTGTCCCATGCATGGTCGCTTGAACCTAGGGGTGGACCCGTTGCGCACCTCGGGGGGGATCTAAGTCCCAGGCAGTTGATGATCTGAATGTGGACTCTACGCTTGAAGATCGACATGCACCTGGAGCAGCTGTGGGCTGCACCCAGCAGATGCATCATCCTACAACGGTGGCTTGGTACAGTTGTGGTATCCCAGGAGGCTTGGGTTTTTCACAGAAAAAACGAAAAACTTGGGCGGATTTCTAGGGGAAAACCTGTCCCATCCATGAACATCCTCATGCATGTTTCGGGCACCCAAACTCATCGGCTCCTCACCAAACACCAAACTGCAGGTTGCCACCCCCCATAGCTCTGTGGCGCCAGGCAGTTGATCAGCGATGCCCAGCTAAAACCAGGTGGGAGCTCCCACTCATGGGCTCAGCGATAGATGCAGCCAACTGCATTCCATGGGGGTCTAGGAACGGTGGTTCCTCACAAGCTCTAAAAATGGTCTTTGGGGTCAGGAAATCACTTCAGAGTCGCACCCATGGACATGCCAGTGCTGGGTTCCTTGCCTGGCCACACACACACGTTGAAATAAAACAGCTGTACCCCTGGAGAAACAATCGCAGTTAGCTGCAGTGACCATGGTTTGAGGTCGCAAAAAGGTGGCCAGGTTTTACACCAGAAAGCACCTTACTTTGTTCGAGCCATCTTTCCAGTTCATGGATCTAATTCTTCAGCAACAAGCCACCTTGAGCTGGTTCGCAGGTGACCAAGAATTGTCCGCCGACATTGGTCAGTCTCCAGGCTGTACCACCCGTTGTTTCGCCGGTAGCCACCAAACCAGTGCAAGGTTTTTGTCCATCGGCTATCCCAAAACGGGTTGTTTCCACCTTCCTCGCTAAGACGGTGAATTTGCGAATGATCTGGGAATACCCTCATTAATGCTACATCCAAAAAAATGCTTCCTAGAAAGTGGAATGGTCCACCATGAGGTCACCCCTTTGTCATCATTGCAGTACCATGCTTACTGATACGTCCACCATGCTTCCCCAGCTAACATCCATGACTTAGGCCGCAGCGCTGAGGCTTGAGCAAACAGTCGGCGGCCGAGCAATCACGCTGTGCTGGTCGTTGCGGGTGCCCAGTTCATTGGCGGTTGTTTCTTATGCCATTGGGAACCAGTGGTTGGTTTAATCAATGATGATTGCTATCGGTTACTAATGCTTACAACTGTTATAAACATTTAAAATCAAAAATCTAATCATAGTAGCAGATGATCTAAACGTTTACTGTTGTAAAATTTGATCTACAAGGTTATACATAGACATTTATAGTCTAAAATATAACCTATAGTTTATAATCTATAGTAAATAGCAACCATCTATGTTATAGTCAAGAATAAATGATTACTATAAAGGATCATCACTCTTTGCCCTGCGGGATCGTGATCTGCTCAACGACGCCCTCCAACGACTTCTGCAGCCAGGCCGTCAATATGATATATGGATATATATATATATATACTATATAGCTGTGGGTCAAAACCCGTAGTCCCCCTAGTTCCCCATTCATCAACCATTGTTTTCCCTATAGCTTTGTTGGTGATTATCCTCCATTATTGGTTGGTTAATATTGACCCATAACCATATATGGAAGGTCCCCAAGCAAAAAACTCACGAAAACCTTGGCAGCTTTCAATGGGAAAGAGGGCTGAGCTATCCTCAACAAGCTCAATATTCCAGCATGAGGATTGCTAAAAAAAACTAACGAGCTCGGTTTTCCGATGGTTGACAATGGATATACAGTAATGGTGACTAGTAATAGTGTATCATAATGAGCATCAAATCACAACAAGCGCAAGATAATGCTTGTCACATCTTGTCTCTTAAGCATTCGACCCATTATTACGCTCCTCCCAATAAATTAATATCAAGTAACAATAAAAACCCGCTTATTGAAAAATAGGTAGTAACCATTAAGCCCATTAAACCATGACCGTTTTTCCCCAATAAAATAGAACTCCCATCATCCTAGGCCTCCGCGCCGTAAAGCCGTCGTCAGTGGGCGCCACCCCCGTCTCCTGGTCACAACTGGCCCTTCCCTCAGCATCGTAACCCTCAACTGTCGCAGGGTTTCCTGCGCGGTAACCCTGCTAACCCCGCGAGTTGCCCAGCTGACCCCGGGGTTTATCCGCTAGGAAATCTATACATCCGGCGGTGCAGTGGATCTTTCTCTTGTTACATGTGACAACATCCCAATGGTGGTGCTTTAGTCTTGGAATTCTCCGATTTCGCAATCCTCTCCGCAGATCACCAATTGAATCAATGGTAGGGATTTGGGAACATGGACAAACAGGATGAATCACACAGAAAGAGCTTTCAAAATAGTGGTTTATACGCTGCGTCCCTTTCGAGCGACTGTTTTGGCAAGGCGGTGGATCACGCAGGTTTCCTGAACCAAGGACACATTGACCCTTGAACACCTGTCTTTCACACTTCCCGAAACCGTGAAAGCGCACAAAACTCGAAACAGTCCAGCTTGAGACTGCTCGGCATCGGGGAGATTAAAATCTGCGGGCCCCCTTGGCTGAAACTCAAGGCACGCCTGATGTAAACCCCAACTCTAAATAGCTCAGGCGCTTCCAAGTTGTAGCACATCCAAAAAATAGCAGAGTTGTTGAACAGAGTCATTAAGCAATCAATATCATACATCTTCGCCCTTAAACGATCAAGTGAACTAATTGTATACGTAACCTCTGCTTCCACAACCATGGGAAGTTGGTTGACCGCAAGGGGGTTGTAAGCGGTTCATGGAAATCCTTTTCCGTCCTCTATATACGTATGTGCCCGTGAAGTCGTATTCAAATGTGCATAAGGGCATGTGTGTGCGTGTGCGTGTACGTACATGTATATATATATATATATATATGGTCAGCGCCCCTTCTGAGGCCTACATTTTACATAATTTGAAATATACTTGTCATCACTATATTTGACATATATATATATATATATTCAGATATACGTGTATGTATACAAAATACATGTATGTATACAGAATGCATGTATATATACATATATGTATATACACATATATTAACATTTGAATCGTGTACATATATTAAATTAGGTGTACTGAAAATCAGATATAAAAAACTCAAATAATGTGAAAAAATAAAGATTGTGTATATACGTGTGAAATAATGTGAAATGATGTGAAATAATGTGAAATAATGTGAAATGATGTGAAATAATGCGAAAATAAAATGTATACATTGGGTGAACATGTGTACACAGCTAAATGCCATGGGGACCCTCCTTAACACCTGACGCTACTCAGAACTCTTGCAAACGGCCAAGGACAATGGTGCCCGGCGCTTTGTTGACAGGGCAAGCGAAGGTGCTCGAGTCACAGGTGGTCCCCGTGTTGACGTACTTCCTGGTCATGGCATTGCGCTGTGTCCAGTGGTTGATGAGTTTAACCGACCAAGCAACCGACCACCAACACTTAGTTGCATAACCAGTGCAAAAGGAAGCAGTGGGGTTGGTGGATGGTACCAGTTGGTGATGCTGCCACCAAGGCAGGTCAACCAGTCAGCAGTTCCATCCACAGTAACCAGCTCGTTAGAACTAGTTCCAACTGATGGCTTGGTACTGGTTATTCTTCAAGCTTTTGACTCGTTGATGGTACACCCAAAAGAATCACCGTGACGTGATGTGTTTGCCCAAAAAAACTGGCGGTTGAGATGGTGCATCCATCTCAGCTGAACAACAGGAAAAACCCACAAAGCCTGGCCACCTCATACTCCTCAACCAGCTAGTAGAGCTGCTTTCTCAAGAGTGACCAACACTGGTAGGTTAAACCATCTCCTTATGCCATGGTTCAACCATGGAAGGACAATGCTTCAGCATCAAGCATCTGGTCAAGCAAAGCACCCCATAGCTGAAATTGCTCGATGGTGCCCACCATTGAATCAGCTGATTCAAAAAATGCATTAGAGAAAAAAAGTAACAAAAGCAAGCAATTATTTCATTGGTGAATGCCCTGTTCGGCTATTCAGCTTCGTTGTTTGTGCCAAAAAGGGTCAATGCAAAATAGCTGACTTCCCCAAACCTTGGCGGCGGCATTTTGTCGCACACAATCTCCGCAAAACGTTTGGAAGAAATGCTGCTCCAGTAGGTTTCTGGTCCGAGCGTCTCATAGTCTGCGAACCACTTGGTCTTCTTCCCATCGCCTAAGGACATCGCATGGTTGGGGTTTTATGGGGACTGAATGGGTGTTTCTTAAAATAGTGAACCCAAAAAATGGTGGGTTTATTACTATAAACGGCTCATGTTGGATGATTTAGGGGCATCCCTATTTTGAGACACAACCAAATGTTGTCCTGGTGTTGCCGCGGAAGCAGCAACACCAAAACCATCAGAGCCTCACCGATGGGAGTTTTGTGCTGCAACAGAAGGCTCTTTTGACTTACCCTCTGGTAAACAAACCTGGCAATGGAAAATCAACCACTTGTCGGTGATTTACCAGGGTTTACCTGGGTGAACATCCCATAAATGACCAAACTAGCCATGTTGGGATGTTCACCAACCCTTTTTTTGCTGGTGAATTGGCCCAGCTCCCCATATATGATCCAGCCCCCCAACCTTCCAAGGTAACCCCCCCCCGGTGTGGGCATATGTTTTACCCGCTCATTTCTATCATGGCTGCAAGGCCTCCACCCCCAACCACCACAGCCCCGGTTTGAAGGGGCACGCGGTTGCGACCAAGCGTCCGTCGACGATTGGCAGCAGAGGATAATGACACTCCAAGCCATCGCTGATGAAATCTCCACCCAAGCCTCGCCACTGGGGCTGGTGACCCCAGGAATTGCTGGTGGCTGGTGGTTACTTTATGGTCAATTAATGATGGTTAATGTTGATCAATGCGTGTTTGATGGTGGTCGATGCATGGTCAACGGTGGTCAATGCATGATCAATGATGGTTAGTAAACCGTTTGGTACAAGGGATCATCACAACCACTAACGATGAACTACAATGTGCTGCAGCACAATACCTCTCGTGGCAGGTAGCAGCAGCTTGTTCCTTGGTGGCCTCAAATTCCCTGCAGCAGTCGAGGAGTCACCACACCTTTCTTGCGGTTATTCCAAGAACTCTCAGCAACATTTTTGTGTGGAAGCTCATATGAACATTAGGATCAACCGACCCACCCACCCCACCCATCACCCACGAAGCATCAGTGGCGTGCGCAAGCGTCAACATCACCCCACCCACCCCACCCATCCCAACCCATCCCAAACACATATTTGCAAAAACTGCTACGACTGCACGCCCGGTTTTCCACCAATCTAAATAAGATACTGACTGTGGTTGATATGTTGTTGATGCACTTGCTACATGACGGTTCAAAGCACCAATGTGAACGGAGAGAACCCATGACTAACTAAAAAATCCAACAACAGCAAAGTCACTGCTGGTGATATCCCATTGAAGCACACTATTGTTCGGTATATCCAACTATGGTTGGGCCAACGAACCACATTATGAACCATCGACACTTAACAAATTTGGGTTGCTACCACTCTTTGTGCTGGGCTTCAACCACAACAACCACTACTTCTACTAGTGCTACTCCTGCCATAGCAAACCGCCAACCCCTCTGAACCTCCCTGCCATCCCTGCGGGTTGCGCACCTACGCCCATGCCAAAGACCGCTTGGATCACCGAGCTCTGAAAGACCGAGCGAATCAACGTCCGGAGCCAGGAAGGGCCGATGGTCGTGAAGCGGTCCCAGCCCCAGGGCTTCTTCACCCTGCCGACACGTTACCGGTGCCCTGGGGAACCACCGGTGTCACCCCAGGTGCCATGTGACCCCCCAACCGGTGGCTGCTTTCTCACCGGTTGCAGCTGCATAAAATGACAATCAAATCCACGCCTTCACACCTGATTCGTTGCCTCTCAGCGAGCCACCAAAGCAACCTATCAAACCCTGAACATCCCTGAACCAAAAAAAGAGCCATGAAAAAAGAGACAAGTACCAAGAATTCCTCCAAGACTTCAACCAAGACTATCCAAAACTCATATCCTTCCAAGTAGCCACCTCCATCCCACCACCCCAACCCCCACCCCTACCACCCCCAACAACGGTGCCGCCAGGTCTCATACTGACGCCATTCAGCCAGGTGGGCACTGTGACCTCCACGTGTGGTGGGAAGAGGCTGGGGGGGGCCCGGGGGTCCGAAATCACGCGGCTGGGAGCGATGCGAATCAGCACCTGACCGGCGGCGGCAGCTGGGAGGGAAACCTTCAGTGAATTCACCAGGTTCAGTAATCATTTATGGTGGATACTGGTGGTTGATTGATGGCGCTTGTTGACGCTTGAACAAATCGGGTGAAGTCGCTGAGGGTTAAAGATGATAACTTATCTGATAACCATTGATGATGGCTAGTGAATGGATTAATGAATGGATTGATTAACTACCCATTACTGAATGGATTGATTAATTAACCAATAATGAATGGATTACTGTAATGAATAGTGGATGATTGATAACCAGGTTCATCAACCATTAATGATGGTTTATTGATGGCTAATGGTTTCATGGCTGATCTGGTTAATGAAAACCCAGTAATGGTGATTTATTGATGGCTTAATTAATGGTTTGTAAAGGATCATTGATGGTGGATAATTGGTGAAAAATCTGGTGAATCAACCATTAATGATGGCTATTGACGGATTAATGTATAATGGAGTATTGATAATGAATTGTTGGTAACTAGGTGATGCCAGTAATGGAATATGTGTGAAAATCATGGTTCATTAACGGTGGCTGTTGATGGGTGTTGATGGTGATCAAATTCATGGTTGGTTGATGGTCAACTCATGGTTGGTTGATGGTCAGTTCATGGTTGACTGACAGTTTATACTGGTTGATTGATAGTTTGCAATGGTAAACTGGTGGCTCATATTTGTAAATGCTTAATTGATGGAACATGAATGGTCAACTAATAATTGGTAATGCAAACTAATTGTTAGCCACTCATTGCCGTCCGTCTGATCTAATTATGAACTGACTTTGACAAATGGCCCCTACATCTTATGGATCTATCGATCAACTAAACTATTCACGGACAAATAATAGAGATTCATGGGTTTGAAATCATGGCCTATCTTTTTATGATGCGTCAAACTATTCATCCATCGATCTATCCTCCCTGTACGATATCTACGTGTGGATGTGTCTCGATGAATATCGATGAATTGTGGTACCCAAGTTTGGACTGTTGAGGAGTTGCAGGACCTTGGTCAGCTACCCCATATGTAGTCGCTATGCTGTGCATGGTGGTAACCTCGCAACCATCCCAAAAAATCACGGTTCTCATATGGCAAAGCACCAGGCAACTTGTTGCACATTGTGATGTGCTATGTTTATACACACAAAATGGTAGCCTGGAGCCACCAGACACACTGCTGAGGACTATGCCAAGACGCTGCACGGTTATGGTTGTGATGGTAGAGTCGGCAAGCTGCGAGGCTAACATTGACAGTAATAAACTAGCAACGAACCATTCACAAACCATGAACCAACTATGAACCAACCATGCACCAACTATGAGCCCACCATAAACCCACTATGAACCCATCATGAACCCACTATGAACCCATCATGAACCCACTATGAACCCACCATAAACCCACTATGAACCCACCATGAACCCACTATGAACCACCAACCAGCCATTCTACCAACGATTTCTCCCCTGGTCATCTGTCAACCACCGGCGTTCAACTTATCGCTCTCCGAGACACGTCAACGAAGGTCATCTCCTGGCGAAGTGATCATTGCGGTGGACAAAGCTGCGGTGGATAATGGCAGCTTTGCGGTGGTTCATGCTGGTTACGGGTCGATACTTATGGTGGGTTTAACCATGGTTATTAACAAGAGAAGGATGGGTTTAACCATGGTTAATGTTGGTCAATGTTGGTTTCTGATTAGTGTAACCCCCCCTATTAGGTAATGAAAATAAATGAAACCAACAGGTAGATACGATCATCAGAAACCAACATCAATACTTAATAGTCTACTATTAGTGGTTAAGAGTGCTTAATAGTGGTGAATATTGCTTAACGGTTGGATTGGGTTGTATGGAATCAGAACCAACCATGGCAGTTGGCAATGATGAACCAACAGTGTGTTTTTTAGATCTTTTTATGTAGATGGGTTCCATGTTAAGTTGGATAGTGATAGCGGTTGAAATGATAAATACAGGGAATCATTTCCAATGATGGTAGTGTATCCATAGCCATGGTGACAACCCCCCAACCATCCAAGCTATGCTAATTCTAATGGCGAAACCCCACTGGGGGAAACACCCCAACCTATGCACAAACCCAAGCCATCATTCACCAGCCATAGGGGATGCCTGAAATCACTGAAAATGAGCCCAAACATAGATGAAGCACCGATAGACTGGGTGAGAGATCTGGCCCATTAGCAGCAAGCCGTAGCAGTACGCAAGTATAGTGCCAGTTGCCAATATGCCACGGGTAGAGTAGAATCTTGAATCCAAGAAAATCTCGAATCTAAAGAGGTGAATGCGACCCACAATGAGTGGCCTTGCTCGCAGGCTGCTAGTCCCACGTACAGCACGTGGTAAACATTCCAACAGGTGCTGACAGGTGGCTAGCTATTGGCTTCCTTGTGGCGACAAGCATGGCCAGTGCTCACCAAGCCCCAGCCATGCATCCCCAAGTTCCATAGGAACCTCCGGCAGCTGCTGCAGCCTCACCCGGATCCACCCAGCTCCTCGTCGCGGAAGCAGAAGTCATACTTCATGTTCCAACCTTCGCCAGCCGACCATTCAGTGCTAGTCTTCCCTCCTTGATCCAGCCAGGACCAGTGACCACTTAAAGGTCCGCCACCAAACTGCCTGGCCGCTGCTGAGGTCGTGGTGAGGGACCCAGGTCATAGAATCTCGTCAGAAACACCACCCTTTGAAGCTCGTGTATCTGATCTTCAAAGAGGATGATTGATGCACCAAGAATGCATTGACGAGAACCAAAAAAACACTTCAGCCTTGTCTTAGACACCAACTTGTAACAACATGATTCTCTTCAAGTCAGACGCGCTCATCAAACTTGGATGCCACCACCTACTTATCTTCACCACCCCAACCGGGTTGACCTCTGAGACGACCTCCCCTCACCTTCCAGCTGAACCATCCACCATCCACCACCACCATGCCGCGCCTCACGCCCTTCACGCACTTCGTCTCCGGATCCCAAGAAGCTTCGCCAAAGCTCACGAAGACCTCGTCCGCAGCCAGGCTGCAGGTCTGCTTGTAGTCTGGGTCCTGCGAGACGTGGATCATCCCCACAGGCACCATAGGAACCGTGGACAACCATGGGGAACCTATAAGGGCTTCATGGGAACCTTTAAGGGCTTCGAACCATGGACTTATAGGACAACTCTAAGCTGGCTGATGGAGGTTTTCACGCATCGCGGCTGACTGGTGACATGAAGATATGGTGAAATTGGATGTTTAAGGGGTTCGTTCACCCAGCTTCTCAGGTTGCAGGCAGGATCCCAACAGGACCGCAGCTGCACATCGCCCCCGGCTGCCCTTGGAGGTACAGCGTTGCAGAGCTTACCTTTAAGAGGATGGGTCCCCAAAGTGGCGAGCTGGGTCAAGCAGTTAACCAACCAACTCATGGGGGATTTCCACCAACAATTTCATAGGAAAACCATGGTTAATAGGGGGGAACCTATTGAGATTTTCCAGCCAAGCATGATCGTGAGTGGTTGGCTTTTTGACCCTTTTTTGAAAGACTCCACCAACAAATCGGTGGTGCCAGGATTTAGGGTACTCCATGGCTACTTTCCCACGAACACATGTTGTTATGGGTCAAGAATCACGGTGGATGGGGTTAACAACCAGCAATAACCAAAGCCGATTGCATCCGACAATAAACCAGCAAGCATGGGTAGATCCACAAATGGTGGTACCAAAATACATTGTGATCTTGCGCCAAATGGACAAATCGTATCTGGTCATGCTAGTAAACATCGCATCAAGTCAGCCTAGTCCGTTCGTTTCTGTACGGCTGAGTATTTGCAACTGCTGCGATAAGAGCCGTCTACCAGTGATGTACATACTCCACAATAGGTGACTGCTCTGGTGACTGCTCTGGAACCAGTTGAAGTCCCTCTGCAATCCCATCCTCTGCATACGGGCCGTCCGCCAAAGATGTGCCGCGCTGGTCCATCCAATGAATTCCTTGGGGCGATGGCCCTGCGGAACCCTGAGCATCTCATGGCTGGCTGACAATCAGGAGGGTCTTAAGGCAACCAGGATAACCGGATGGATGATCCACCATTTGGAGAGCACTTATCCAACCACTCAACAACATCAATTATGATAAGTGGCTATCATAATCAACCAATCATCAACCATCATCAACCTATCATCAATAATCATCAACCACCATCAACCATCCATTGACCATCAATCAACCATTCCTTTGACATCACTCAAGCATTAATTGACAACCATGAACCCATCATCAACCATCATCAACCATCATCAACCATCATCAACCATCATCAACCATCAATGAGCCATTTCTCAGCCATTACGCATTCATTCCCCACCGTAATTCCCCACCAACATCACTGCCATCACTATCCGCCAACCTCCGCCGCACCATGAACCCCCAACCGGCGCTGGTGACACCGCCGCGGCTCCGTGTAAGGACGCTGGGAACACGGAGCCCGTCCGGGCGAAGAGCAGCTCCTTGTCGATGTCACCCATCTGCGGCGGCGTGCCACGGCACGGGCTTGCCGCGCGGCACGGGCGTTGGTCGGCGGGGCGGCAACGTGCGGGGTTACGGTGAAGTGACGGGGGAAAATGGTTACTGAATGGTCAAGCAATGGTTAGTGATGGCTATTTGATGGTTACTTGCTGGTGAATTGATGAATGATTTTATTTCGTGGCTGGTGAATGGTTAGTTGATGGTTAATCTGTGAGAAATTGCAACTATTTGGTGGATAGTTGTCGGTGAACGATGGTTGATTCGTGGTTAGTTCATGTTAGTTAATGATTCATTGGTGGTTAATCATCGCTATTTGATGCTTATACAATGATGTTCAATTTCCAAATCAGTCTTGTTGCCTATGCAGAAATTGATGCTTGATAAGCGACTAGCAGTCAGAATATGCTAACAGTTGAATTGCGTTGTGACATGACGATTTATACGACAGGGGACTCGCAGTTCGAATATGCAGCCAGGATTCGATAGTGATGTTCAAACAAGTTGTTGATTGCAGAATACTGCACAATGTTGTAATGTAACCTTGTAATGGAAAACTACTTTCTTGACGGTATGCATGTATAACGACCTGCGTGTATGTATGTGTGTATGTAATTATGGAATACACAGATATATTGAAGAACGCATGGATATTTTGGAGACGGTTCATCTCAACTTCCCACTATTCGAACTGCCAGATCCTACCCCTGGTATTTGTTCCGGCATCTTTCATACTCTAAGTGCTAGTCGCACTGAGAGGCTATGATCACGCCATAACTCCTTAGCCCCTCAGATTAGTTGTTATCAACCATTGTATTAACCAAATGATCTGAACAAACCTGACGTGAGTCATTCACAATCATTTCACTATGATTAGCCATGATCAATGATTCACCAAAATAAATACTATTTCATATCATTGATTCACCTGCACCAAGTGCGATCTGCACAGCATCTGCAAAGGTCAAAGGTCTTTAATTCACCAGTTGATATGGTTAGATCAATGATTCACCACCTCATGTGGCTGTGAGTCAAAACCCCGTACCCCTGGTTCCCAATCATTAACCATTGATTTCCTTATTGTTGTTGGTAATTATCCCCCATTATTGGTTGGTTAATATTGACCCATAGCCATGTCAGTGGAGAATCCGAACCGGATCCGCCTGGACAGAGGTCAGCTTGTAAACGCTCTTCTCTCTGGACTCCTCTTCCTGAATCCGATGAAGCGTTCCCACCGGTGACCGTTGGAACCAACGGCGCAGTGTCTTCGGAGCGGAGCATGGCCCCCCATGCAGCAGGCTTTAGTATTGCTGGTCATTAGTTCAAGCACCAGAGGCTAGAAACACCAAAAACTACCAAAAACAAACCAACCTATTCACTTTCCCCCCAAACTAGTAACTACTTAACAACTTATTTGCTTCCCCCCAACTACTTTCCCTTCCAACTCACCCAACTCACCATCTTCACACCAACCCCCCAGCCCCAAGCACCACCTGTCCCCACCCTGGCAGCTGCGCCCAGCGTCGTAGTGCACCCAGATGCCCAGCTTGTTGGCCGCCTCCGCGGCCGGGCGCAGGGCCGCGCCCGTGATCCACCGCGCTTCCAGGCGCGCCACTTCCTCCACGATGGTCTCTGAGCTACGGAAACGCATCCTGGCACAGCGGTGCGGCCATGCTGTGGGGCGAAGGGGTTGGTGATGTTTGGTGATGATTGGTGATGATTAGTGATGGTTAATCATGGTTTGATGAGTTAGATGGTTAGTGATGTTTCATACTGGTTTCATGATGTTTTTTGCTATGCTTTATCGCAGCTAAGAATGGGAGGTTCTCAGAATAGGGGTACCTCGTAAATCGTCCAGTACTATATAATCGATTTTAATAAACCAACCATTCTGGGGGTCCCCCATTTTGAGAAACCCCCAAATATTGTTTGTAATGACTTTAGTCATGATTGATGACCAAGATAATCTGTAGCTATTGTTCACCGTTATTCACATCTGTTCACTGTCATAGACCATAATCATAGCGATCTACCATTCACCTTGTCCACAAGCCATGATTTACAACATTTGGCGGCAACAAAAGATGCGCAGCTTTGGGCGGATGCGAACACCCTATCTTGCTGACCAGATGAATTCTTTTGTGGAGGTATTGGTTCCACAGTTTGAGACAAATGCGGCTCGGCACTCATCGCCCTCTTTTGCAATACCCAGACTCATACATCATACTGCACAACAAAGCACGGGTAGGCCTGGTCTTTGTCAAAGATCACAAACTCCTGGTGGATTTGAAATCTAGTGGCTTGACGTGGATCTTGAATTGGCCCACGACGCACCACGACTGAATCATACATGCCAGCGCCAGATGAATAACCACTTCTCATTGGTGGCCGCCTGGCGTTTGGTCTGGATTCCGTGGCCCTGTGAGGGTCCCCAAGTGCGACGCGAGAGATGATCAATTGCCTGGGCCTCTGCCCTCGACGGCTGAAAGTGTACTGATGGCTCTTGCACGCCTCGCTTGCAAAATAAACGCCGGCACCATAGAGGGCTTTCTGGCAGGTTCGATGGTCGAAGCTTTCCCTGACAATCGAATTTGCGCTCTCGTAAGATGTGCCATGCAACAAAACCTTTTCATTCACATCCTCAGCTAACTTCTCACCACAGGTAAAAATATCTTGTTCCATGGTCAGAACATCTTCGGCATTATCAACATCAAGCTGCAATGGGCTGCAACTAATTTTCTCCTTGGCATGGTCGTCCCGCATGGCAGCAAGCTTCTGTTTGTACCGATACCAAAGAGAAGCATTTTCAATGCGATGAATCGAAATGATCCGTGCCCGGGTCATGCAGGTACATTTTTGTAGGCTTGAATCCGTTGAGGTTGCATGACCACTGAGCTGGAGAATCTTCCGCACCGACTCCCAAATCTCAGGGTGCCTGAAGCGTGTCACCTCCTTGTAGAAAGCCTTCAAGTCATTGTGCGGTTGCAGCATCTCTTCAGGCGGTGTCGTCCACTGAGGTGGCACATGTGCCCGGAGACGTATGCGGCGCTTGTTCCGGGCTCCATGTTGGATCATTGACTCGAAATCAACCAGGCGAAAAACTGCACCTGCACAAACATGTTGGAATCGATTGTCAGAGTTGCTCTGCGCACGGTATTTCAAATATGCCTGGTGCATCTTTTCATTGTCCTCTGACGCGAAGCCTTGCCAGCTGGAATCTAGCTCGTACTGCCAATAAACAATAGAGTTCAGACTAAAAGCACTTTTCTTCATCTCAAGTTGCGCCTTCAATTCGGACACTTCTGCTTTCAAGTCCGAGACTTCCAGTTTAGACTCCAAAACTTCCGATGACATCGCAAGCAACTGTTCTTGCAGGCCTGCGATCTGCTGCTTAGCAGCTTGGCTACGCTTTTGATCACGTTGTTGCCAATGCGCGTTCAGCTTTGCAGGTGCCTGCGACAGACCGTGCAATTGCGTCTCCAGCAGCTTGCAGCGATGCTCGACAGCTTCACACATCATCTGCCACTGCGCTTTCGACTCTTCAGCCTCTTGGCGTTTCTTCTGTTCGCCAAGTAGCTGCTTTCGCAGCTCTGTCTTCGTTTCAGTGTCAAGCCGCTTCAATATCTCCAAGCCAAGGGCTGTAAGCTCAAACCCTGGATTGGAAGCTTCTGATTCCTGGTCACCAGTCTCAGAACTGCCTGAGGAAAGACTTCGATTTCCGGCGTCCATGTCTGGATCTTTGCTGCTGGAATCATTGGTGGCCCATGCTGGCTCCATTAACATTTCAACCTGCTTCAATACCTCCAAGCCAAGGGCTGTAAGCTCAAACCCTGGATTGGAAGCTTCTGATTCCTGGTCACCAGTCTCAGAACTGCCTGAGGAAAGACTTCGATTTCCGGCGTCCATGTCTGGATCTTTGCTGCTGGAATCATTGGTGGCCCATGCTGGCTCCATGAACAATTCAACCTGCTTCAATACCTCCAAGCCAAGGGCTGTAAGCTCAAACCCTGGATTGGAAGCTTCTGATTCCTGGTCACCAGTCTCAGAACTGCCTGAGGAAAGACTTCGGTTTCCGGCGTCCATGTCTGGATCTTTGCTGCTGGAATCATTGGTGGCCAATGCTGGCTCCATGAACAATTCAACCTGCTTCAATACCTCCAAGCCAAGGGCTGTAAGCTCAAACCCTGGATTGGAGGCTTCTGATTCCTGGTCACCAGTCTCAGAACTGCCTGAGGAAAGACTTCGATTTCCGGCGTCCATGTCTGGACCGTTGGTGCTGGAACCACCGGTGGCCCACGCTGACTCCATGGTGGGGGGCTGCCCAATCTGATGGTTCTGCTGGTGCAAATGGTTGGAAACAATGGAATGAATATTGGGGAAAAGACCAATAGTACCAGTATCCACAAACGAGGATTTTTTCATGGATTTGGCCAATTTGTGTATACCATCATCCAGCTATCACAGCCCTACAAATGTCACAAAAATGTACCAAATTCATGTGAATGATATCCAGGGCAAACGTAAGATCGCCCTATAGACAACATTTGTCGGGCTTGATTCAGCACAACCTCAACTGCTTGGCACTGCGATTCCCATCACTTGTCAAAGATGACCAGGAATGAACAGCGAGCTCGAGCCCCTGCGAAGAAAGCCAGCTGCACTGTGTCCGGATGGTTGCGGATTGTTGTTTAATGATGCTTTGTGGTGATGATGATGATGATGATGATGATGATGATGATGATGATGATGATGATGATGACGGTCAGCAATTGTGGTCAACGTAGTGATGCTCAATGATTTTGTATGGATGATTCATGCTGGTTCATGATGGCTGTTGCTCACGAAACGCATGATACATTATCTCTTGGTTTATGGACATAGCATGAATGGCATGATGGACTGACTGTTTTCTTCATGCATCACCAGCTGCAAGGTCCATGACAACTCACCCAGCCACAGGCACCAACTCCCCCGGCAGCGCACGTGACGGAGCAGATGTCGTCGTTGCCGCAGTCTGTGGAGGGTTTGAAGGTGGTGGAACCCACCAGGTCGTGCTTGAACCTGGGCTCAGCCAAGCACTCTGAGGCTCCCGTGTTGGGGATGAGTGGATCACATGGCTGGGGAAAAATGGTGGATCTTTGGGATGGATCTAATGGATCACCGTGGGATGGATCTGATGGATCATTCAGAAAAGCCTTACTTTGGGATGGATCTAATGGATCACCTTGGAGGTGAATCTAACGGATCATTGAGAAAAACAGTTGATGAATCAAAGTAATTTCAACTGAAATCAGATTGGATCATGGGGCAACTTTTCACATCGTGGTGTTTCTTAAAATTGGAAACCCCTATAAATCATTAGTTCATTACTATATGATCATGAAACTAGCGATCTGTGTGCTGGGAATCTAAAAAACGGATGCAGAACGTCCATTCAGTGGTTTGATAATGGTTAACAGTTGGTATGGTTAGTTGTAATAATGATCAATGATGGTCAGTAATGGTCAGTAATGGTTAATCATTAATAGTTTGCTTTGATTTCCCAGCACATGATCTCAACATCTCTCAACCATATATTGGATGATTGATCAATACCCCCGCCATCTGATAGATAGCCTGACGGTTTTCGGAGTTTGTTGCCAGGTTCCAACCAGCTTCAATTGTGCTTCCATCACCAAGTCAAACTTACCAGGCGAATCTACAATAATGATGAGTCTCGACAGTGCTAATCCATCCTGATGGGTGATTCCACCTGATCTTCCAGGTCGACACCCAGAGAACCATCCCAAAATATGAAAGGAAATTGACAATGTTTCAAACCACCAACTGGAAAAATACCCAATCAGTGACTGCAGAACAGTGGTCACATTGCAAGTTGTGGCAGTTCGGTTCCACCCTGGGGGGCGACCGACCGCTGGCGACCTGTCTCCCAGACACCAGTCGTGGTGGTCGTACAGCGTCACGGTGATGGTGTCCACGCTGGTGGGAACGTAGATGTTCAACTTCACGTTGCCCTTGTTTTGGTTGTACTGCACCTGCGAGCAGCAACTGTCTGTGAGGGGGCCAGCAACTGGATTGGTTGGATATCCTTGGGTAGATCTTCCCCCAGTCGGTGATCATGAAGCCAAAGTGGGAAGCACTGGGAGCCGTTACTGTTGAAAGGATCCATCTCTGCATGTCAACCGTTCATCCCATTGACAGGGCTGGTTAGTCGGCCATCTACAGCGTTTTTCCCTTCCGCCAAGCATTCAGATCCTCTATCAAGCATGATTCAGCGACCACCTCGAATCACCGCAAACTATGCTTGGTTTGAACATCAAACGGTGCTTTAAAAATTGAATTGAACCTATAATAACCTATAGACATGATGAACCCAAATACAGTTGGCTGTGGGCCATTATCTGAGCTGCTCACATCCCCCACTTGTTCGCAAAGGAGTCTACCTGTTGGCATGTTCATTCAACCATTTTGGGGATGGTTGGTTGGAACCCCTTAATCCCTATGAAGAACGGCTTAAATCCCTCTTAATGGTCCACAATTGGTTTGAAAAGGGATATGTCTGCATCATAAACCCTATGGCAAATAATGGTGATATATCAAAGGGATATATCACCACAGGGATATACAGTATCACCACACGGATATATCTAACCCCCAAAACCCTATTGATGGTCGGTTGAAAGACCATCAACAAAAGAACACTCAGCGATCCTATCGCTGGGTCCCGCCTCAGATTTGTATTCGAAGCCGGATGGGTGGAGCACCACATGCCTTGGGGCCACTCGAAATGCCACACGTGTTTTGGAGATGTTGGGTGAATGATGATGATCATACCCTAGTGCTCCAAAACCATTGTGAGACTGTACTTGGGGCTGATTTTAGGGCCCAAACCCCTTCTCACAAGGTATTTGGAGCACTAGGATATACCCCAATTTATAAACTTATGGTCCGCGGTTAACATGACCACAATCATACTAATGATTCGTACACAGTAATGGTAGTCATGTTAACCGAGGAATAATAAGCCATAAGTTTATTCATTGGGGGGGGGGTACCATTTGAACGGGAAAGCAAGGCGTTTCGGGGTTCCTCCCTGTTAATCAACTATGGGTTTATTAATCCAGCATTCGCACTATGCAAACATGTATCAACCAACAAGCATTAAACTGTATATATATATATATATATTTATGTAACAAAACATATCATACATATATACATATATATATATATACATATATCAAACGTCATATACCAGATATCATTTGTCATATGTCATATATCAAACTATATATACATATACGTATATAGATTCAATCTATCCAACTATGAACCACAAATTGACTCTCTTGGGAAGTTCAGCACTTTCAAGCCATCCACAGCTTCACCCCTGCGGAGCCAGCGGCGCGTAGATATCGCCCTCGCTCCACCAGTCCCAAGAGCCTGACGCTGCTCCCAGGTCCAGTGAGTCACCAGCCGCGTTCATGGCTGGGATGATCCAGTGGTAGGCCACGGTGGCTCAAATCATCCATAGATCCATCCATCTGTTGTTATATAATAATGGTTATTTGATAGCTGGTTTATACTTATAGAATAGCTATTGTGAGATCATCAACACCCGTTTGATGAACAAGATCAAGTGCACCCGGTGAGTTTCTGCTGAACAGCCTGTCGCATCAATCCAATAGAATCTCCCTGTTTGTGTATTGCCACAACCACAGAGTATCTCATCATTTGGTGCCCAGAAATGATTCGGATCATGCAAATCTACGGAAATGTCCCTACTTTAGATATATGGATCATGGAAATCTACGGAAATCTCCCTACTTTCTACGAAAATCTATGAAAATCTCCCCACTTTACTTGTTACCTCCCCCTACGCTTTCTTGACACCACTTCTTTTGATGCCCGAAGCACTGACCAGGTCTCCAGGTGTCACCAGGCCCAGCCCCCACGGAGCCCCAGCCCTGGCGGTCCTTCGGTTTCGTAGTCCGTGAGCTCCAGGATCGCCCAGCCACCGGCACCCGATCGCTTGGTGACGGACGACCTGAAAGCAGGTGGACGCAGAGCTCATGAAACCGGGGAGTTAACCGGTTCACCATGTGAGATTCAGAGCTAAACATTTCAGATACTGAATACAAAGTTTAATGAATGAGATGATTAATGATTAATGAATGATTAATTCAGAGCTAACCATTTCAGAGGTTGAAAACCATGTGAGATATTGAATGAGATGATTAATGGTTCCAAACCATAGAAGATATTGAATGAGATTATTAGTGGGTGAAAACCATAATATTGAATGAGATTATTAGTGGTTGTTCAAACCATGGAGTTAACACTCCACGAATGATTCTAAATGTGATCAGGTGCTCGACTGAGCTCAAGGTTAAGCATAGGTGATGTGCTCGCCCTTCTCGGCCAAACCAGTTCCCAACACCTTTGGAGGACGGGTGATCCCGAACAAACAGAATATAAAGCCTATGCGTATAGATATACATGTGCATATATAGATGTAAATATATCTACACACACATATACATACATATATATATATATATATATAATAAAAATATAAATATATACATATAAAGAGAGAGAGAGAGAGAGAGAAATTGACCTTTATAAATACCAGGCACACACACACATCATATCAATTCATACCTGAAATCCTATAGCCACAGCTTCCTCTTCCCCCTACCTCTCCACCTTTCCCCAGCCCCTTGGCTTCGCCCTGGGCTCTCCAACTCGTTGGCCGCCAGGTGTCCCGCGTGCCGGGCGGAGACCTGCTTCTGCAGCAAGCACTGCGAGTCTTCGCTCGCCACCAGCGCCAGAAAGGCCAGGCCCCAGCGCGCGGCCGCGCGCGCACGCCACATGGAGCCTCGGTGCCAGGCTTGGAGCAGGTCATGGCAGGGTGGAGATCTGAGGTGAAGGATCGCCCAAAAAAAAGTAACTGAAGCCTGAGCACTTTGGCGAAATCTGAGTTGAAGGATCGCGAGAATAAAATGTACATGAAGATCCTTTGGAATATCTTCTAAACACCAAGAAAAAACCAAAGGGCGAATGGTTTCCCGAAGCCGGAATGGAGCGTTCAGCTGGAGTAGACACCCAAGGACAGCACCACAAGGATCGGTGGACAATGTTTCAATGGGGAAGCTGACTGATTAACCAGATATCAAGGAAAAGCACCAGTTTTTCATGGCACAATTGGAGGGCTGCTCTGCTCCACATGAGGGAAACTCACCATTTGGATATCTGTCTGACTTGAGCTGACGCCCACATGGCCGCCGGTTTCGTCCCGACCTTTCTTGTCAAGCTGCCTTCTATGCAACAGGTTCTCCGGACCCACCCCTGTGGATCAGCGGATAAGATATGAAGCTGTAGAACTTGGGCCAAATACAGTTGAAACGACGTCGGAGGTTGCTCATGATGTACCATGAAAACTTATGCTTTACTGGAAAAAACAAACATGGTGACCTAAGCATTGTAATCGCTATGCCAATGGCTTCAAGACCTCCTAGCATCTCATGGTGACGACATCTACGATTGCAGCATGGATCTTCCATTTCTTTGCTGCTGCCATTCGCCACGAAAGCTCCTTATCCCAGTTGTATACTTAATTCGTCAGCTGCCACCAGTTGTTGACTAGTACTTCTCACAGGAAAGCGGGCAACCAAAATGCTGGTTCAACACACATCTAACGGTTTAAGAAAGGGTATATCAATGTTACTGATAGCGGCTTGCCCAACTGCAAAATCGTCACCACTGCTGTCAGTCATTGAGCATGACGAGCGGTGATCCCCTCTGCCGTGCGGTTGTCCCTTTACCATTGTTGTTTGTCCCCTTTGTTTCTGCCATACTGAAAATGATCAAGCAAAAAAAACATGATTGATGTGGTGAAAGGGGGTGGTTGAGAACAGCCGGGTGCACCGTTTCCAATCATCATTAATTTACCACTACTAACCATCATTGTCTATGTTTATCCTACTTAGATAGTCAACAACTTAATTTACAACCATATCACCAACCATGCATACCAATCATTATAGATAAAACCAAACTTTTTCTATGGTTGTTGAGCTGAGATCCGTATCAGCAAGATAGGTGATCCCCAGCTATTTGTAAATTAACTGCTGGTGGTTAACATGGATCTTCCACGAATTCATCACCAACCAGATCTGCGTCAGCGGCCTGCACACTGGTGCCCAACAGTCGATTGATGAAGGTCGACCTTGATGCGGCCACTGGGCTTAGGGGGCAAGGCCTTTCGCCCGTGTGGACGGATCCACTCAGTGGTCCCCCGTTGCCCTGGCTGCCCAAGGAAAAACGGGCGAACCTTGGGAGACATAGACATCTATATACCTGTGCGTGCAAGGTTAAAGGAACATGCAAACATAATTGTGTGCTGTGAGGGAATTGCGGATTTGCCAATTGTAATTGGCGTAAAAGTATGATGTATGTAGATAGAAATGGATTTTTAACTGCTTCATGTACACAATTGCACATACACACATGAGTAGGATTAACATCAAAAGACATGTGTTTGGACGTACTGTACATGGTATGAAAACTATCCCACTTCAGCAAACACGCCGGACAGAGATACATGTGTAGACACTTACATGCTACATGTGGACCCCAACCAGCCCTTCGTGTCTGTCGGTTGCTGATCCGGGCTCAGCTGACTTTTTAAAGCTGGCGATGAAAACAGGTTGTCAGCCCGCATGACAACCACAGCTCGAGGTTTTCTCAAGCAGATCATTCCCCGCGCCATCTTTCGACGAGTTCACCCGGTAAACTCTGAGGAACGGTGACTTACAATGACCAATGGACATGTGATCTGAGGATTTTCGTGGATTCCTTGCAATGATTCCTTGCCATGATTACTGGTAAACCGGAACCAATACATGTCCGTCCCACAACCGGTCAATCCGCGAAGCGGTCAAAACTTCGAAACTGGGATCATTTTCCCAAGAGTGGAAACGACATGGATGGTCAACCACCAGAGAGTGATGAACCACTGGCCCAAATCATTCGTCTAACTGAGTTCCAGCTGCTTTTGTTGTCAGCCAATGGTTGGCTGTGTCACCAACAGCATCTGACTGGACATGGAAACGACCGCGCCGAAAAAAATCGCCATCTTCCAAGGGAGCGTCAGTTGCTTTCCAGCATCTGGGTGGTGAATCGCACCCTGCCAGGTCGAATCGAACCTCATCAGTCACCTTTGGACCAAAAGTCCGACGACTTCAGCATCAAAGAGTGCCAAAATGACCGCTCCTGGTGCTGAATTGCCGAGTTGTCGGCACCGGGACCCGTGATTGGTTGCTAAAGGTATTAATATTAATAATGATCAGCAGGTAGGTTTGATAACCAACCACTATATGGTGGTGAACATCACTATTACTATCGATACTGTGACACCCCACCGTGATGGTTCACCACTTGGTTGGCCGTTGCAATCCGAAGTAGCAATGGATAATTCAGCTTTTCTATTTGGTTTGCCTACTAGGAACGACAATTTTCGATTGCTATGTTTGATTACCCAAGGGCATCAACTAGGACTGGTGTTTAATTATTGATCCCCATGCTGCGTCTTCATACCTTTTTCTGATGGTTGCTTATCCTTATCAGCCCATCATCCATCACTAACCAACCACTATCAATCATCAAACAACCCCTAATTCACCAGCAAATCCATCGTTTCATCACCAACCATCTCGTTCATTCCAAAAATCTACTCGAACTTAGGCACTTTGATCATTGAATCCTCCATTTCTCTCTGGATTAATCCCTATCTTTAGGCACAAACTTCCATTTCTCTATCAGTTCATCCCCAGGAAGTTCCATTTCTCTTCCATAGATCTAGTTCCAAACACCTTCCCAGATCTCATCCCCAGGGGCTCCACCCAGGGGCACCACCCAGGGACTCCACCGGGGCCCGTGGCCTTCCACCGTTCCGTCTCCG